>JAHWXV010004345.1:0-14369 GCA_024586415.1 Phrixothrix hirtus | reverse complement strand
GTTGATAGATCTCTTTAGGACAAATTCAGCGATATACGGTTTATTATGTCTATCTGTCGAAATTACAGATTTATAGCAAATTAATGTTTTTATTTAAAAATTTAATTTAATCGACTTACGACGTAAGCAGCTTCTTAAAAAAAATATAGCATAATAAGAACAAAGATAAACATTAATGTTTCAAGAGATGTTCAAAATGTCTACCATTGTTGGATAAATAATGAGCAAGCCTATCGCGGAATTTTTGAATTACATTTCTGATGGCATCTTGGTGAATTTCCTGGATTTCAGCTGTAATACGAGCTTTCAGGTCTTCAATATTCATCGATTTGTTCTTATAAACTTTATTTTGTATATGGCCCCATAAAAGAATCTAAGGGGGTCAGGTCGGGTGACCCGGCAATCTAACCCCTACGACCTATTCATTAATTCGGGAATGTTTGGTTTAAATATTGTCGAACTTGGAAACCGAAATGTGTTGAGGCACCATCTTGTTAAAACTAGACACTTCCCCTGTCAGCATAAAGAGCTTCCAAATTAGGCAAAACATGTTGCTCAAGCAAATATACATAAATTTCTGATGTAAGATTTCCATCTATAAAAAAGGGACCAATTACATTCTGGCCAATAATGTCTGCCCAAACATTCATTTTTTGCGGCCTTTGAGTGCGAGCTTCTTCCATCCATCGTAGATTAACTGCAGACCAATACCTACAATTATGCCTGTTGACAAAACCATGTAACGTAAAAGTGACTTCGTCCGAAAACAGGATATTGTTGGCAAAATCAGGATTAACAATACAAGTCTCCTTAGAACGTTCGCAAAATTCTGATCTTCGATCGAAGTCGTCTTCGGAAAGTTCCTGTACTAAATGAACTTTATAAGGACGATTTTTCTCACTTTCAAATAAATTTTTCACTGACTGATGGCAGATATCGTGGTTTAACGCTAACTGTCTAGACGATTCTGGGGATTTTCCTACACATCAATTAAAATATCTAGGGGCTCTATCACCGCCAGTTGCTATCTTTGGTCATCCAGAGATTTTGGTCGGTCTTTAACACTACCAATTTGGTTAAACTTTTTCACCACCTTGCTTACGCAAGACTGAGTTATTCCAGGCCGATTTGGATAAAGTTGATTAAATAAATTGCATATCTCCTCCTGTGTTCTTTTATGGTCACCATATCCAACCATCATCAAAATCTAAATTTTTTTTTTCGTTTAAAGCTGCCATTTTATCCTCAAAACTGATTTGAGAATATTTAAACCAAACTCCCAAATCAATGGATAGGTCGTAGGGGTAAAATTGAGTGGCCTGCCGGGTCACCCGACCCGACCCCCTTAGATTTTTTTATGGGGCCATGTAAAAAATAAAGTTTATAAGAACAAATCGATGAATATCGAAGACCTGAAAGCTCGTATTACAGCTGAAATTCAGGAAATTCACCAAGATCTCATCAGAAATGTGATTCAAGAATTCCGCGATAAGTTTGCTCATTGTTTACCCAACAACGGCAGACATTTTGAACATCTCATAACATTAATGTTTATCTTGTTGTTCTTGTTATGCTATGTTTTTTTAAGAAATTACTTATGTGGTAAGTTGATTAAACTAAATTTTTAAATAAAAACATTAATTTCCAATAAATCTGTAATTTGGACAGTTAGGCATACTAAACCGTATATCGTTGAATTTTTCTCTAAAGAGATCTATCAATATCCATACAAATATACAAGGTGTTCCATTTAAAAATAAAAAGTTGACCATACTTGTTACATACCCTGTATAACTACTGAACGGAAGTTCTTCCCCTAGATTTAGAATTTTTTACTGTATCGACCAGTAAATGTTCGTATAAATTAATAAAACCGTTTTTGAGTTATTTGCAATATTCCAGACTTTTTTGCGACCCGTTATAAACATTCTACAACGTTTAATTTATTTTTACAATTCTTCAGTCACGTTTTCCTTTATATTTTAATTATTTAAAGATAATTCTATAAACTTCTGAAGTTTAGTTAGTAATTAGATACAGTGTTAACAATGCAACTATAAAAACTTTAGTGTATTAACGTATACTTATTTGGCATGTTAGAGGTTATTTCATGTAAAAAGTACTTTTTTCTCCTATTTATCAAAAAATTCTATTAATCTTTTGCAAATAATTAAATAGAGAGAGTTCTGTCTTTTAACAGTCATTAAAAGATTGTTACAATCACAGAACAATTATTTAAATGTTCTGTGGTTACAATTCTTCAATCATTGGAAGAAAAATTAAAAATAATGACAAGTATGACATCACAGCACACTTCTTACGTGAAACGATTTCTAATGCTATATTATTAACGATTTAAAATACCAGATAATTATGTATATATTTCAGTTTAATTATCGGTATTACGTTTATTATAATTAAGTGTTTTGCTGGAATCTGAATTAAACAAGTATTATTTTGCAATCAGTTATAATATGCATTTTAAAAATATTATGCCTTTTAAGAACAAAATTTATGTCTCTTTCATGAATTGCCGAGCATACATATGTAGTTAGTTGCCTTTTTTCTAATTTAATTGCAATCAGATAAATTTTAAAGTTTTAAACGTTTTGTACAATGTTTGATATAATTTCAAAGACAAAAATATTTAAACAATTTTCCGTAAAATGTGAAACGAATATACAAAACGAATTTGAAAAAGTTCTAGATGCGACATTTTTATTTAAAGGTCTGTTTTACAAGGTGAGTCAAAATTCACTTCCTAGCGCTCGGATATGTGTTCTACAATTAAAAAAAATCTAGTGTGAGACAACACATGACTTCTCTTACACACATAGATATGGAAATAGTGTCCATAAATGATTAAATTATTATTTACGTTTATTTTGGAAACGATAATTGTAACGGACGCCCATCCAAGCTACTGGACACGCAAAACTCTGCTGAACTTCAGAGATTGTCCCTGATAACTCGCTTCAGCGCATTTTTTCAGGAAAAGCTCCAAGTTCACGAAAAAGGATGTCAAAAACATAAGAACCATAGAAAGTTTAAAAAAAAATGTTAAAAACGTTTTCGAGAAAATCGCAAAAAACTTAAAAACCGCAGAATAAAGTGGCACTTCCGGTCATTAGATTTTAAGTAAATTCTAGACGTCTTATATGCAGATGATAAAAAACTTAAATATACAATTTAATAAAAATCGATAGAGCCGATTTTGAGAAAATCTTGAAAAACCAAAAAATTACAAGAGTAAAGTGGCACTTCCGGTAATTCGATTATAACTAAATTCTTGACATCTTATATCCAGAAGATAAAAAACTTTAATGTAAAATTTTAAAAAATCGTTAGAGCCGATTTCGAGAAAATCTCAAAAAACCTAAAAATGACAAAAGTAAAGTGGCACTTCCGGTTATTGGATTCTAATAAAATTGTTGCAGTCGCGTGCGAGGATGGATACAAACATAAATGTATAATTTTATTTATCTACCGCTTTTCGTTCCTGAGATATCCTGTTCAGACACACGCGCGCGCGCGCGCGCGCACACACGCAACACGCACACACACGTAGGCAGGCAGGCAGGCTAGCAGACGGACAAACAGACAGACACACATACACACACGCGCGCGCACACACGCACGTACACGCACACACACACAGACAGGCCAATTTTTAAAAACATGATTTTCTGACTCAGAGGACCCGAAAACCTGTATTTCCACTAAAATTTCGACATCGAAAATTTTGGACCAAAACAATACTTTCTCTATACTATATTTCATATTGGTAAGAGAACGTAATAAGATGAAAATAAGAATACCAAAATTAAATTCGAAAAACGAGGCCGTTTAGCGTCATTTTGTAAAGAATAATAAATGGACTTAACGAAGTGGACCAATACCGTGGCCACCACGCTCTCCTAACTTATCGCCGGTTGATTTCTGGCTGTGGGGATGTACAAAAGAAAATGTTTATTTCATTATGCCTTCTGGAGGCAATAGAAAAAATAAACGATGCTAATTTTAATTCTATTGCAAGAAAATTCCATCACAGGTTGCAAGAACGCATTGATGAAGATGGTGACATTATGGAGGGTTAACTCACCCCAACAGGTTCTTTGTTTTTAAATATTTCATTTAACGTTTTACTTTCTCTTACGTATATGAAATATAGTATAAAGTCATGTTTTCGGTCAAAATTTTCGATGTTCAATTTTTAGCGGAAATACGCGTTTTCAGGTCCTCTGAGTCCGAAAAACCTGTTTTTAGAAATTGGTCTGTGTGTGTGTGTTGTACGTGTGTGTGTGTACATAGTTGTTAAGATTTCTCATAAACCAAACGTGGTAGAAGAGTGAAATTTTATATATAAATTTATTCCTGCCTTGGCACTTTTCTATAAGAATTTCGTAAAAATTGAATGACCGGAAGTGACACTTTATTCTTGTGATTTTTAGGTTTTTTGCAAATTTTTCGAAAACGCCTAGAACGATTTTTTTTAAACTCGCCACGTTTCTAGCGCCTGCAATTCTATATTACTTGAACTAATTGGTTTCTCTGAGAAAATTTGTTGAAGTGAGTTATTGAGAATTTTAATATTCTTCACCTTTGTCCTATTTTTAATTGTGGAAAGTGAATTTTTACTGACCCTATTTCATTTACCAAATATTTTTTTGAAAGTTAGTAACTCTTGAAAATTAAGGAAAGGTGTTGTGTTATAATGGTTCAAAGCGTAGCCTTTGGGCCATGGGATCAATAAAACTAATTTATATTTTTGCTACCGGGATTACTCATTGGAGTGGGTAGGTTTAGTTCGGTCTGGTAGAGGGCACCAATTGCTGCTAGAGATCTCGCTTGGAACGCCTCGTATTCGGTTATCCTAAATAGGAGAAAGTGGCCGCGATTTCTTATATAAAACGATCTTTTCACAATCGTATATTTAATAACTAAGCTCGGCGGAAATAATATGCTGGATAAAACCTTTGAAAGTAATTTTATTCATAATAACGGAAATAATAATTTAAATGAACACTTTCTAATACTTTGTACATATTTACATTGACTGATATTTAGTTGCAAATTAAATAATTGGATTCTATATGACTCGAAAGCTTTCAATGCAAAAAGGCATTCTCAGCATGAATATAATTGACAGAGCTTAGCGTCGCTTTCGTTCTTTGCAAGGAAGTGCACGCCGTCCGACGTACTATTCTGTACTCCTGTTACTTGTGAATTTTGCACGGATATTTCAGTATCCTTCCAGGTACGAAAGGGGCCACGTCGCTTGCGGGTGTGCTCGAAAAAGCTAGAAATGGGAGGACAGCCATGAAAAGCTTTAACAGGAAATATTACGAAGATAGGATTGTCTCTGACACTCAATATCATCAGGCTACGTACTTCTAAAGATCGCTACTTACACTTTGGTTACAGACCTGAAAATAAAGTCACAACTATTCTAATAATAAAAAGATACGCAATAAATCAACAATAACTATAATGAATAAAAAGAAATGCCATAAAATCTTAAATTAATTTGTTATGTCACAAATGGTATCAATCACAAATAGGTTACTAATGCTATTATTAAACAAATTTAATTATTAATTATAGGTTACGATGAGGGCCCGCGCTAAAAAGAATATGCTTACTCTAAAAAGTTAAACTAATTTAAGTGAAGATCAGGTCGATGGCACGTAGGTATCAACTACTCGAAAAGAAAATAAACCTGATACAAACGGGTCACCATGCATATGTGATAATTTTACATAAGAATATAACTATTTGTAAAGTTACATTAAGAATGTCAAATAATCAAATGCTCTATAATGCTAAATGTGTAACGGCACAAAACAAAAGAATTTATTCACAATTCCGTATGACACTGCCTAAATGTTAATGATTCTTTTTGCAATTACAGGTGTTAAAAAAAGTTAATGCAACAATCTATTGAAGTTTACTTCCGGAGTTATTTTAGATAAGTAACAAAAATTCACTTATGTGCCTTGTTGTATGATGTTAAGTTTTTAATATTTAGGAAAGCTTGGCTCTATAACTTATTTACTTCATTTGTAATTTTCGTAAATGGATTTCCATTCAACTAACGGTGGACAATGTACAAAAACGTGCTTCCATAAACAGCTCCTCAATAACGGGATTAACCGATAAATTCTTTACGCAATCATCGATAACTACTTCACAATTGATTTGAAGATTTTACATGATCAAAGGAAGAACTTTTCTTTTAAAATTCTTAACCAAGCTTAAAACATGACTAAGCCCAACTATAGTTCCACAACTAATCCCCTTTTAACCTCCAAGGGACGCTAACAGAATCAAAAACGGAAACGGAAAACTGCTCACTTACGAAAAACTATCCAATTATAAAATTGGGTTTCAAAATAGGCCAATGGTGTGGATTGTGTGATGGCGGTACAAAAATCATACGTCAGCAAATTTGACACAGTAACACGCTGATCTCATGCACGATACCGAGAATTACTGAACTGCGTCATCTACGTAAATTTTATAGGAAAATAATTTAGCTAACAATTCTAAATTCCTATCACACTGAAATTATTTCCAACAAAACTGAGATAAATAATTAACATAGGATTTTATTATGATGAGGCAACAATAAAGATTTTATTTGTTATATTATAATTATATAAAATGCTTTTAGAAATGAAATTAAAAATAAGATTCCTTATTCAACTAAATATCAAGAATTGATTTATTCTAAATCAAGATTAGTAAATGATGATGTTCGAGGTTACAGGTTACAAAGCATACGAGGTGCATTCAAAAAAGTTGATAATTATAATTTACCTAAACGTATATTAATTAACTTTTATGTATTATACAGAGTGAAGCAAACATAAGAAAGCGTTTGACAGGTGACCTCATTTGTGCTGCCTGAACGCTCCTGATCAAAAATGTCCGTACGACCGCATTTAAATTTCGCTGCGCAATATTTTATTGTTGATATCCACAGCGTCGAATCTCCATAAACATCATTAAAACCGGTATTGAACTCAACGTTCGTTTTCTTTTTCAAAAACAGGTATTTAATCACTGCATGATATTCAATCGACAAGTTGTTCGCTTTCAATGACTATCAAACACAAACTAAATGACGCAGCGGGCTAAACATTGTATAGCTGTCATTTGACGGTTAATGTTTACGAATAACTACATTAATGTGATATTGGTGGCGCCATATTTTGTCTAGAACAACCAATTATCAACCCCATCTCGTATTCTTTAATATGTTCAATAAGAACATGCTAATCTTTCAACGATTTTAAATGTTTTTACTTCTATTTATACACAGCGAGTCTGATATAATGGGTAGCCTTGTAAGGGCTAAGAGGCTATCAGGAATCTACATTTTCAAAAGCTTTGGAACTATTTTCGAAAAATAAAATTTTTTGAATTTTATCATAAAATCGTTTTTGTAAAACTTTCAAACCGATCTTGCTGCAATTCTTATGATTGGAATACGCATTTCTACAACTATTTACTGCAGTCACGAAAAATGAAATTAACGCCCGACCTTGACTCAAAAATTGTTTTTCAAACGAGATCACGCATTTTTCTAACTATGTAGGTGTATTTAAAAATTTACCACTGACTAGCTTGTGCTGTATTTGAAATATTGTAAAGAAACTTAATTTGTAATTAATAAAAAAATAAATGGTAAACATCTACATATTTTCTTGTTAGAACTACTTACCCAATGAGGTTTTATCACTTTTACATGCACCTCCCAACTGTAATTGTCACTTTGAAATTTACCAACACATTAATTTACACATTTTGATGTTTTTAATTTAAAAACTAAACCAACTCTGTAATAAATAGTAAGATTATGCAGCTTGTAAAGAAATTTACAAGATTTCACAAATACGGGGGAGGGGGCAGTATTACGAATAGCTTCTGTTGCTGCTATTATATGCAGATTTTGTTTAAACAAATTAATGCTGAAGCAAAGAAAAATGTGATGCTTTTATATCAAATTAAATCAAATTAAAGAAATATCCATTACGAGATTATCACGCTTTGAAGGAACAAGGGTTGAACGTTTTCTTTAAGGAATTATAATTTGTTTTATATCAAAACAATTTAAAATACGGCATTGAGAAAATGTTAACGTACGATCAAATTTCTGACATCATATCGACCACGAAGCTAAGCAACAAAACCAAACAACCCTATTTAATCTACGCTTTGAATGAATTACTACAAAAAGCGAAAAGAAAAAATTCGGGTACACGCAGCAATACTATCACGATAAGCCCGAGTGCATGAAGTGCGCGAACAGGCATCTCTTCGGCATGTGAGAAGCCAAAAAAATTTCCAAGCAACGTGTGCAAACTGCGCTGGGGTCCACATCGCCAACTATAGAGGGTACCCACGGCACCCCAAGTCACAGATAGCTGGCAACAGCACAGTAAAGGGCATGTCCTATGCGGTTGCTGCGAAAGTCCCGCCTCCAGGTCATAAAGCCAGTGAAAAAGTGAAACGCGATGTCCATCTCCTCTCACATACAGCAAAATCTCGGTCGTATCGAGCAGATACGTACCGAGAATGAGCTGGAGGAATCGGTCGCCCGTCTCATCTCTAGCATCCAGGATTTTATCCTGTTTGCGACCAACGTGAGGAGGAAGCCGAATAAGCGAGTTCTTCCAGAGCATCTGAGGGAACTCATCAGAGAGAAGAACCGCGCCAGACATCGTTGGCAGCGCTACTTTGACCCTGCGGATCGAGTGCTCGATAATGTCTTGCAGCACAAGTGAAGTGGAGCTTAAAGGAGCAATACAACCGCACCTGGGGGGAGAAGCTCGAGTCGCTGGAAATGGAGGACAATTCCTTATGGAGAATGGTCAAAGTCCTAAGGAATCGTGGAACACCCGTGCCGCCCATTCACGGCGAGCGCGGTTTAGTCTACGAACCTGCGGACAAGGTGCGAATGCGCAGACAGCCTAGAACTGCAATATTCTCTGAACTTCCTTCACGCCAATCTTGACTTCGTCGAGCGCATCGAAAGGTCAGTCAGACGCCGTATCGCCGCCGGAAACGTCGGCGAGGACGACGTAAACACTACTTACATCCTTCCCGCTTCCTCGGACGAAATACGCGATTGCATAAAGCGGTACAAGCCGCAGAAGGCGCCCGGTCCCGATAACATTCCAAACTCCGCCCCCAAAGCCCTCCCACCCAAGGGAATCGCCTCAATACTAAACATCGTGAACGCGATGTTGAGACTTAGACGATTTTCTTCATCCTGGAAATCCGCTGACGTCATCGTCCTTCCCGAACCCGGAAAAGGCAAATGCTTTCAGCAGAATTACCGCCCTATCAGCCTTCTCTCTTGTCTGGGAAAGCTGGCAGAGCGAATAACTCTGAACCGCCTGAAAGATGCGACCAAAAACGCATAGATCAATCCCGACGAACAATTCGGTTTCAGACCGAGCCACAGCACCACTCATCAGCTGCTTCGGCTGACCGAAGGTTTCGCCTTCAAAAATGTGACAGCAGCAGTTTTTCTGGACGTCGCCAAGGCGTTCTACAAGGTTTGGCACCAGGAATTGCCGTAGAAGATGCTGGAAGCAAACTTTCCCCGGAAGCTCGTTCAGCTAATTACATCCTATCTTAAGGATAGATCGTTTAAAATCAAACTGGAAGGGTGTCGTTCACGACCGAGGAACGTATAGGCGGGGGTTCCGCCAGGTTCCCTCCTCTCGCCGTTGCTTTATACCATCTTCTGCAGTGACCTGCCCGGACAGATAAACACGACGGTCGCGCTTTATGCTGACGACACCGCCGTCTTATCTCGATCCCGATATCCAAACCTAGCCCTGCGCAACCTTCAAGCGGCGGTTCTTGGGTTGGAAACTTGGTTCCGAACGTGGAGAATCGACGTCAATGCGGAAAAGAGCACTGCACTGTTCTTTACGCGTAGGCGTACACGCCCTTTACAAGAAATCGAAATGTTCGACTTTTCGAATCCTTGGGAGGACGAGGTTCGATACCTGGGTGTCGTATTCGACTCCCGGCTGACGTGGAGATACCACATCGACTATTGCACTTCACGTGCAAAAGCATTGTACGGTTTGTTGAACCGCCGAAGTAGGCGTTCCTTGGAAAACAAGGTTAGACTCTACAAGGCGAGCATTTGTCCGACAATGGTCTACGCGGCAACCGTCTGGGGATATGCCGCTAGGTCAAACATGAGGAAGCTGCAAGCATCCAAAACAAGTGCTTGCGCATGGCTACAGACGCTCCGTGATTTATGCGAAATTCAAAGATCCACGAAGATCTGAGGATTCCCACAATTCAACAGTTTATTCATGAACAGGCCACTAATTGGTACTCTTTGTTTCAGGACAGCTCCAACCCCCTCATCTCCGGGTTAAGAGCATACGACCAAGACGCCGGAAACCATTCAGGGCGGCCCAAGGCGATTCTTAACCTCAGTGAGTAGAAGGAGCCACAGAAAAGTGCGACTTCGTTCGCTTGAAAAAGTGAAGTTATACGTGACTGCAAATACTTAAACACCAGGTCGTGAATTGCTCAGGACGTAGGTGTAAAGAGGTTCATCGTTTCACGCAATGTCCAGGAAGAAAGAGCTTCTTTAACCTGGACGTTAATTATTGTTACCCAGGTCGGCGAGACGCAACCTGCTTCGCGGATGGCATAGGAAAAATCTTCAAGTGCCTATCAGAAATATTTAATATTCTAGAACTTAAAAGTTCCCAACTGGAAAGTCGCTTGCCGGCATACACTTTAAATCCGGGT
Source organism: Phrixothrix hirtus (assembly GCA_024586415.1). Taxonomy (NCBI): domain Eukaryota; kingdom Metazoa; phylum Arthropoda; class Insecta; order Coleoptera; family Phengodidae; genus Phrixothrix; species Phrixothrix hirtus. The sequence continues at coordinate 3,578 of JAHWXV010004345.1, read as the reverse complement.
CAAAATCACTGAGGACAAAGATAGCAAAGGATTTGAATATCCATAAAGTTTATCGTAAATAAACCCATACAAACGAAAAATTCGAACAGATTCTGTTCAGATTTTCACATTTGTTTTTGATTGGCATGAAAAATTTCCACCATTTTTAATAAGTTCAATAAATTTGTTTCACGCACATTTTGGGTTTTCAGCTCAAATCCCTGATAGAAACATCACTAAAAGTGATGAGGGAGAACGAAAATATATAATAAAAGAGAACATAAAAACAAAAATCGAATATGGCGTGAATGAAAATAAGAGGAAAACTTCGGAAACTTAATTGATAATACCAAACAGAAATTTTTTAAAAATATATAGAAAACGTGCTTGATGCACTTACTAAAAACATGGAAATACCTAAGAGCGACAGAAAAAATATTAGCCAAGTTACCAACAACGCTTGAATTTCGTTTCAATCAATTAAAAATGAGAAGCATAATAAAAACCAAGAAATGAAATCGTTTGGGTAAAAAATGTAGACGTTTCGTCTATCTTTATGAGATGATCACCAAGATTAAACAAATTTTTACATCTTTTATTTATTTTTAAATGTTATGAACTGAAAAAAAAATAACTTTGTAACATTGTCGATCATTAATTTAATAAAACTAACGACTCGTACGTGATTTTCTTATTGTTGTCTGGAAAATAACAATTACTACGAATTAAGCTGTCGCAGCTTCCTTTGCATACTGCGTAATAAGGGCAATTTCGCATTACAAATTTTAATAAAAATTCAGGGTCATCTTTTCAGAATTGATGTGTTCCTACTTGAGTGATTATTTAATCAAGAGTTGTTGCATTCAAATCTGTACACTTCAGAGGAAACGTTTTAACTTGTATGTGTGCAGCATCTTACCGAGAACGAATTGTTGACCTTTCGACAAATCACACTAAATAAATTAATTTCTAGGTCAGCTTTGTGATTTTTTTAAAAAATAAAACTTGCGCTTTTATTTCAAAATAGTTTTTAATAAATTTGAATAACAATTCGTTTTAATTGTCAGAATGCGCCAAATATTGGCGCGAGCGGGAATTATTTAAATTTGAATGTTAAAAATACTGGAATTTTCCTGCAACTTTATAATTAATAGCGTACTCAAAATTAGGCGACAAGTATTAGGTAGCAAACAAGCAGCGTCCTTCACACGTAATGGCAAACAAAACCAAAAAAAAACAGCAGGATCTCTTATGGTTCATTTATTTATTTACGCTCTATTAGGTATAAGAATACAAAAAATGTAAAAACATAACACTTGAAATAAATTCAAATCAAATTTAAGTGGCGACAAATTCGTGTTGATTTTCCAACCGCATTGCGCAATCTGTCACTTACGCAAAATGAAGTGTTTACGGCTTGGTCTATTTCGATAAAGAGCCATTTAGATTACCTTAGACAGTTCCATCTAAAATAATTGCCAAAATGTGTCTGCTCCAGATAATGAGGCGACTGAAGAAATTTTTGCAAATAACCATCAATTTTTATTTCGATAAATGTATGTCAAAAATTTAGAAAAACAAAATTTAATTCCTCTGTCCATAAAGTCTTAATTAGTGGATGATGCAAAATTTTAGTCAATTAATGTCTCTTATTACATACAAGAACCAGCCATTTATTTTGTCAACATTTTCATATCAGTCCATTGTCAAAACTTTTTACTACTAACGGAATGAAAAGTTCTGTCATCCCACTTTGAAAGCTCACATTTCAAAAACTAGCGAACAGATTTTGATCGAACAATTTATTTCTACGTAAGCACATGCAATTACAAAATTTTCCAAGTAGGCGTTCATTTATAAAATTAAATGTTAAAAAACACATTTTTCATTCGATTAATAAAAATATCAATCTGGGAAAAACAATGTTTACATATAATAAAGGGGAGTTTATATTATAGTTTAATCAAATTTTCTTGTTATTTTTCTAATTAATAATGAAGTTACAATGAAAAACGCAACTGCAATTTGCTTATTTGAAAAATATTTAGAAAAATCCTGCGACTTGCTAGGAAAGCATAGTAACATACAATAAAAAGCGATCATCCAGAATAGTAATTTTTAAAGACAGTACGAATTAAAACATTTCGCGAGAAACGGATTGCAAAGGTGTCGCCTAGAACGTTGCGTTGCTACAAACATATAGTAAAGAATCGATTAATTATATGATGTGGACTAAGGAATATTTTTCACTACGAATTATTACATTTATTTAAAGTAAATAAATAATTCACACAGTCTAATCGATAAAATGTTTAATCATAAGAGTATCTCTACTAGTTTCGTCCATGAAAATTAGGCATTTTCAACATAAATGAAAATTAGCTAATATCAAAAAATAGTAATAATCCGCTTATTAAATTTTTACATAAAGCAAAACAAAAGTCCATATATATAAAAAAAGTTGGTACAACATTTATAAGAATTAATTAACATCCTTAATAAAAACATAGAACGAGTCAAAATATATGTAGGTATAAAAAAATATTTAAATAAAGTAGGTAATTAACGGACGAAGTGAAAACGTTTACTGTATTGGTCATAACTTTAAGTGATTGAAAAGAATTTTTTAATGTAATATCTTGAAAAGTGTAATTAATAACACTTAAAAAATCTATTACTAAAAACACGCAGGAAAATTAAAATTTTGTGAGTGGTCATGTACCAGTTGTAAAAATTAATAAAAGGCAAATCTTACTTTACGAATAACATTTATTTCTCAATAATTAAAAACAATACAGGTTTATCAATAGACAGTACATTCCCAAGTAGCACTTTAAGTCATTATAATAGTCATTGGAGTTATATTTACTTTACCGCAGTAAATATTACCGACCTGTTACATATATTTCTATTTTAACGTGAAAATTACCTGATTCACTTTTTTATCGGTGAAAATATCTTAAAATTTGCCGTTTATAATTACTAACTAGTATTATACGTTTCAGTAGCATTAGAAGTACCTGCAACGTAATAAAAACAATTCATAATTACTTTTAAGAAATGTCAACTTTACAGTAAAAATGTAGTTCCAATAACGTTAAAATAATCAAAGAATTTAACAGCATAGTATTTATGTGAACATCGTCATATTTTATCGAAATTGTTAATATTAATCAATGAATAACGTCATTTTGTTTAAATTATTTTATTTATTTTTACTTCAAATACATTATATCTACAACCTACGTGAAATATGTTGTATATTTTCACTTCAAATACTTCATTAGTGTTTTTATATAATTTTTGTAATGTTTATTTTTATAAATATTAATATTTCACAAGGCGCGCCTATTTTGTGGAGGTATCATAATCATATTCATCAATGAACAGGCATTCGTTTTTATTTTTCGAGCATTGCACATGTTATGCACGTATTATACTTTCTCGATTACTATAGAAGTATTCATCCATATTTGCTGTTTACTATATTCCTTGTTATCTTATATAGATAAAGTTCTATAGAAAACGATAGCAATATAATATGCTTTACAAAGTTATTTGAGTAAGATAGAAACAACATTATTAGAGGGGGGGGGGGG
>JAHWXV010004328.1:0-38996 GCA_024586415.1 Phrixothrix hirtus | reverse complement strand
CACGCACGATTACCTCCGCCCACAACAGATTACTAAGGCTAATCACAGGTGCTCCTAGGTACATTAGGGGCAAAGATCTAAGAAAAGACCTCCAAGTGGACGACCTCATAACACGAGCAGCAATAAGAAGAAAGGCACTGAAAGAAAGGCTCGCAGCCCATCCCCATCAGTCAATCAGGGTTTTGGCGGACAATATGTCTTAATGGTAATTGTCCACCGCTGCAGCCCCGGCGCTCACTTTAGCTCCGGGGACTGGCTAAGCCCATTCATATGGCCGTTAGGCAAAATGTCTGATGTAAAGGAAGAAGAAAAAAAAATGTAAAAATGCAGTCAATTTTCAGTTTCTTCTTTTAAAAATTTAAAGATATCAGCGCTTAAGAGACCTTTTACCTATACGAAGATATAACTAAACTTTGAATGTTTTGTACAGGGTGTTCTAAAAGATAGTTTAAACAATTCAAATACTTCGTTCCAATTTTCGGGAATTTTCTAAAATTGAGCACCCCATATTTTTGTAATGTAATTGAAAGCCACATGTAACCTACATTCAATTCTAAGGTTTTTTAAAATTAAGTGAAGGGGGCCAAGTTATGAATTTTATTTGTGTTTCTTAGCTAATATCTAGCGTCCAATATTGCAATCAATTTCAGTCACCGCCTTTATCGCTTAATGTAGTTTAGACGTCTTCTGACTCTCCAAGATGATATTTCGATCGTAAACGTTCGAGAGATGTTTTTTTCAGGGTGTTGCCGTTACCACGTTTTTGGTAGTCACAGTGAATGCGAAGAATACTTTTCTAAAGGACCAAAAGTAGACGAGTGTGTTATATCAAAGAAATAGAATACTATAGATTTTTAGATGACCTTTTATACCGCGGATTCAGATTTACTCAGAATTCATAGGGAGTTATAACGCGATCATTTAAATTTCAGTTCCCAGTGGGCTACGAAATTTTTCCTTAGAATGTAACTTAGACACACGCACGCTAACTAAAGCCAATACATAACCTGCAAATTATATCAACAAATTTGGTGGAAAGAACTTTATTATTAAATTAAAGTAGAAAATTTATTTACAATAAATGTACGAAATGATAACCATTGTATTCAACGCATTTATGAACTTTTCATTTTAAATTCTCGAAAACGTTCTGTAAAATATGACAAATCCAAACTGTCAATTTGGCAGCTAATTATTACTGAGAAAGGATTAAGCTAAGACATAAATTTTTTTCATAGCCCACTGAGAACAGAAATTTATATGATCGCATGCTACTTAATAGGACCAACCATACTATTCCGTAGTTGCAAAGTTTGTGAGAGGTAAAATAATTAATTTTGCTATAAAAAGTAGTTATGAAATAAGTTGTCAACTTGTAGTTATATCCTACAATAAAAAAAAAGAATACATTTCTTTAGTACATAAAGGAATGACAAATAGAAATCCAGGTAGTCAAGGGAAAAAATAAAATGAGACAAGAAATAAAAAAACATCGAAAAATTAACTAGAGGACAATCATGAAATTCACTGTGGTACGTGGAAAGAAAAACATGATAACCGCTTCAAATTTCGGAACTATTTGTAAATCAATATCATCAACAAATCCTACAATAACCATATATATAGTAATTAATTCATCGGCGGTGAAATGAGGAACAGAACGCGAAGATTTTGCAAAAAAAGGTTTAGAAAAGAAGCTGCAAAAAACAGTGAACGAATGTGGTCTTTTTGTATTTGTCCCGATGGAATAATTAATAATAATGAATTAATCGAAATTAGGTGTCCATATTCGGCAGCAAAATTAGCAGCAGAGGTAGGAGCTAGTACAAAACAAAATTGACTTTTTAATAAATGTGGAATAAATGTGGATATAAAAGGTAGTCCACAATTATTATTATTAAATTCAAGAGCAATTAGGAACAACTAATAAAAGAAGTGTTTTTACATTGTATGGACGCCATCAGGAATGTTGGTCTAGATGGATTATGGAAAAACGATTCCTTTTGTAAAGCTATGATACGAAACCTAAAAATATTTTATACAAGTAAAATAATTCCAAAAATATTGAAAATGTAAATTGAGAAACGGTCTATTTCTTTATTTTGTTACTTTAGTTTTAGGCACCGAAGGGTAATTTTACTACTAAGAGATCCAAAGTCACGCACTGTTCTCTGTAGTTTTACAGAAAATCGGACACACTATTTAACGACGTGGTACGGCACACCGTACCCCCATTTTTCTGACAGTGCAAGGGGTTCTCATGTGGGTTTCCAATTGACAAAATTCTAGTGTTTTGAGTGTTCACGTAGTCACTAAGGTGAGATCACGTCTCATCAGTAAAGAAAACACGGTTAAGCTCTGGAATTCCATGGTTGTCAAGAATTGACAGAAGCGTGTACAGTAGTCTACACGCATTTCTTTATCTGTCTCCTTCAGCTCCTGAACACTGTGAACATGGTAAGATGATAAATTTCTTTCTGAAAAAGACAATAAAAGTATTTATCAACAAATAAATAATAATGAACATTGTGAACATAAAAGATGATAAAGTTCTCTCTACAAAAGACAATAAAAGTATTTATCAACAAATAAATAATAATGAAAAAGATTTCATCACAGTTTTATTACGGGAAATGCCGCAGGAATGCTAACACATCCCATGATTATTTACAAACACGCTGGAATTCCACAAGATTTAATTACTAGTATTCTAGAATACTGGGGAGGGGTATTGAAAAGTCAGATACAGAACGGACTATTGGTGCAAATTTTTTTGAATTTATAACCGATGAATTCCATCCTTGGCTGTTGAAAAATAATATTTTGTAAGTTGTCATTTCATATATAGATGGACATGCATCCCATCTAACTTTACATATAAGTCAGTTTTATAAAGGAATAATATTATACTTTTTGCACTATTTACAAGGCAAGACATTTAATACAGTCGATGGACATTGCTGTATTCAAAACTTTAAAAGACGGTTGAAAGAAGGCTATGCTTGAATTTAGATTTAAAAATTTAGCTAAAGTAGTTCTTAGAAAATATTTTCTTGCTCCACTATTGTAAGAAGTTTTAAAGGAAAGGATAACGAATTCAATACTACTAAACAGTTTTAGAAATACGACCTTATACCATGGAATCCAAATGCCATTGGTTTTTCAAAATACCTTCTTCCATAGATGAAAATAGAGCAACGACGAAGGAAAATAACAACAAGATACACGAGTTGACCTCTGGTTTAAGGTTTTTAAAAAAAGCATATTGATGTTGAAAAGGACTAAAGTGTCTCTTTTACTCCCGAAACAGAAGTTTTTTTCTCAAATGATATTGAGAGAAATAATCTCTCGAGGGATTAAAGAGCGCATTAATCCTGAGGTATATAGTGTAACGAAACTAGTTAATTGCTTGAAAGTATTTATATTCACTAAATTATGATTATTTATTTACAAGTATGCAAATAAATATTTAATTTACAGTACATTATATTTATTTAGATCAGCTCTTAACAAGACAAGATTCTTAGGAAAAACTAAATGAAAGGAATTTAAACTGCTATTTATAGGGAAATGAGATATTATAGCACGTTGAATTAAAATAATTAGCCAGAAAAATTAGTCAGAATACTGATGTAATAAATTCCAATGATATGAGTCTTTCTGTGACCTTGAATTCATTTAGCTGTAAGTTTGGTAATGAGTCATTGGCGATTAAATAATTTAATTTAATTCTCTGGCATTTTCTGGGATCTTCTACAACATTATTCTCATTACGCTGATTAGTAGAATTACTAAAAATTGTTACTGGAGGTATTTTATTAAATACTATAAGTTATAAATTGTTTTTGTATTAATTAGCAACAGACGCCCAGTTAAAATATTTTCTTCTACATAGTACATAGTACGTTGTACATACAACGTACCATGTAGGATCTAACATACCTAACTTGTATAATCCTATGGCTGCAACAAAACAATTAAAAATTCTTCATAGTTGGTTATATGTCTTAGAGTTGTGGAAAAATTATGACTGAATTTTGTTAAACGGGCGTACTTTTCGTTTAAATCGTTAGGCCAACTGATAGACTGGGAATTTAAATGCGTAAACGACTACAAACGTCAAGGTGGTTCATTACTATTTCTCCCTGATTGTACGTAAACGTTCTAAGTCCAAAGGGCATACTTTTGAGTTCGTAGTCTCCATTTTTGGCTGAAAAAGGAATAGCCTCAATTTTGCGGAATCCGTTAATCAAATATAAGGTAGTAAAGTACTAGTTCATCCCTAATTTATTTAAATTGTCCGCTACGATCTTTAGTCGGTTCTTGTCACTAGTGATTTTCTTTTATCTGACATCTAGTGTCTTCGTAAGTACTTAAGTTGGCTTGCCCTAGGAGATGACGAAGGTTGGATAATAGGGCTCTTTACTTCTGATTTCTAAACTTCTGAAAATCTGTACAACTTCGCGAAAAGTCGGCTTTTGTTTTACAGAATCGGCTCGTATCTTTGAAACTATGCATTATTTTGATGAGCTTATCTAGTAAGAAAACATTCGCTAAAAGTTTGGAAATAAAAAGTGTAATAAGGTTAGTGCCGTAGGAGTTTCCGTTTCCGAGATATAGGCCACTATTATAGGCGATAGTAGAAACTTTTGGATGGGTGGAATATAAAACTCATACTAAAACCTGCTAAATAATTATTTTTATTTTTAGAGATAGTTCTTATACAAGTGTCGTTTGATTTCCTCAAATACTTTCTTATAGATAATCTTGTATCCATCGCATTTAGATGTACTTTTTACACATCTACTTGTTTAATGATCGTATGCAAGAAGGTAGTTAGTTACTCATACAATAACTATGGTAATATGAATAAACCGAAAATACAATAGATACGTCTATTAGATCAGAAAAATGCCGGATTCAGGAGTTATGCCTACTTTCCCAAGCTAGTACCTCGAAGAAAATTAAATGCAGCCATGTTACCTTCAATACCCATTGAAGTGGTTTTATATACATCGAAATGGCGACAGCCTCCCTCCCACTATCGAATGGAGTAAATGGGATATCACGCATAATCAGATTTACTGTCGTACCTTGTAGAATCTGAGAAGTTAGTATTCAACAGGTTGAGAATTAACCGTTTTATCACAATATTTTTTATAAGATTATTAACTAAAACTTTATTAAACCTAATAATTAAATTATCTGTTTCATTTGTAAATTATTATTACCTACTTTATTGATTTTAGTTTGTGGAAATTGAAAATTATATTTTTATTTCGTTTATTCGTTACTAACGGATAATCGGAACATTATTCTAATAGGAATATCAAAAGAAACTTACAGTTCATCTCTTCTTTGCTTTCCTTATCTCCAATGCCAATAAAATTCCATCAATTCTTGCATCCTGTCTTTGACATTCCTGAATCCAGCAATTTTATACTATTTAGATGTGCTTCACTATTTTCAGAATCGGAGATTGTTTGACCTCGGCTTTGCTGCCTTTTTTCTGTCTTCTGCTGTTTATCATGCATACACGTTCACACTCACTCACGTATGCACGCATGAATGAACGCACGCACATATTTTAAGTCATTATTTCTTATATCAGCTTAATTGCAACATAATAGGTAAGAAACAATTGCAATCTTGGAAACGCCGCTATCCGGCGTAGCTGGTGTAGTTTCAGAACCTATAAGTGCTTATTTCTAGTGAATGTAGAACTATGGTGTTAATTTCTTAGTTCTATAAGGTAAATCTAGGTATATTATGAAGTGGCGCCCCTAAATTTTTATCTTCTACATCATCAGGCGTTTAAGAACTCGAGCTTCTTGTAAATGTGTACCGTCTCTCTAGCTGGCTATTTACTGCCGTAAGTTCTGAAGAGAACACCTAGACACAATCTGAAGGACGTAACGCCGTTGTATTTAAGTACAGTTTCCCTTTTCGATTTTGATTAATTTTTATATGTTGCTGATAACTAAAAAACGAAGGAGAACTCGTGTTTCATTTATCGACGAAAGAACGATTGGTAAAATTAACCCTAAAAGTTGAAGTTTAATGTCAAATTAATTTGAGAAGTATCAAAAGTTAGCTTGTACGAATCAAATCCTAATACAGCTAGCAGTATCAATCAAGAAGAACTTTTTTCTGAAAAATAACTTATTACTTTCCACTTTTCATTTAAATTCCATTTATATTCATTGAATGGAAATTTTGTATGATTGCCGTAAATTCTGCATAGCGAAACAAAAATGTTGTTGAAAATAAGAATTAAATTACTAAATATTGTTTTAAAATAGGCCATAGTATTTTTTTTCAATGTTGTTAGAATTATACTCAGAAAATCCAAGTAAGAACTTCATATAAAATGCAATTACGAAATAATTCTAATGGTTTAAGTAACTATTGGATTCCTTTGGCTAAAATAGATTTTATTATTTACAAAAATGTTTCATGTTTTTGTTTTTATGGTAAGTTAAATTATCAAATGAACTACCCTTTGTACTTGATAACAGACGTAGATGTTTTCTTCCAAGTATTGCGTTTGTTTGAACTTGTATCTTGTTGGATTATTTAAATAATTTGAAGTTTCTGACAACTTTTTAAATTTTTGGTTCTTTGCAAAGACTTGTTGTGTACCACTTATTAATCTTGGTATCGTTTAATACCAAACTCAAGTACTGTTTTATAATTGGAGCTGCAAACAATATACTGCAGAAGGTATTTAAAAGTATTATTTTTGTTCCATTTCTAGTAAGAAGGTGTTCATTTAAAATATAGAATTGAGTCAAATGGCGCATAAAATATATTAACTATATACACTGGTGAGCAAAAATCGAACCCATTTAACAATTCCCTTTCATTTGTTACTTCACAAGTTATATCTCTTCTGAACTAAATTAAACTGCATTGTAATGGTATTTTAATCTTTTAATAAGCGAAACACTGAAAATATTTTATGGATATATTCACGGCAACCTAAAAAGTAAAATTATGAACGGAAGTAGTAGAGTCAGTAAATACGATACAATAAACAAAAAAATAAACAAACAATAAACAAATTTTAAGTTAACGGGGTATTTCTAGTAAGACGTGTTCCCTCCCCTTGCCCTTATTACTGCCTACATTCGATTATCTACATCCCTTATAACTTTTTGGAAAACTTCTTGGGGCATAGCTTCCTATACCTTTGTTAGTCATATCTTGAGCTCTTGGACAGTGGTGAGAGAGGGAATTCGGTTTCTAGTTTGCCTTTTGAGCTCATTCCAAATGTGTTCAATGGAATTCAGGTGTGGACTGAGAGGAGGCCACTCCATAGTTGTTATCTACACGTTTCGAAGGTATTCTATAACTATCCTTGCCACGTCCAGACGAGCATTATCGTGCATTAAAGTAAACGCATCGCCTATAAAATAGCCCATAAGGCACATGTTCTTCAAGGATGTTCTCTATATATCGTTGTGTTGTCATATAGCCTCTATTGATACAATTTAATTCTGTACGGGCTTCAAAACAAATACCAACCTAGACCATTATAGAACCGCCTTAAAAACTTACGTGCTGGGAAATGTTGTATTCAGCGTAACGTTCTCCAGGTCTCCTCCAACTGGATCCCGGCCATCAGCACCAAACAAACAAATTTTAGACTCATCCGTAAATAACACGTTTTTCCACTGACTCAATGTCCAGTTTTGGTGATTTCGAGCAAAATCAAGACGACCTACTTGTTATTGTCTGAGAAGTTTAGGCCCATTTGTTTGTTTCTCGCAATCTTCTTCTTACAGGCCATTCGCTTATTCTGGTCCCACGAACCTTATCTGGACGGCTACGGATTTTTACCTCAGTAATATGACTGTTTTGTAGAGCGGTAGATACAATAAAACCATAGTCTCTTTTGGAAGTGGGACTTATTTACACATCCCGGGCCTTCGTTTAAAGTGACCAGTCTCCCGATAACGTTTATAAGCTCATTTAATCTTGGATCGACTTATTCCAAGACGAGCCGCAACATACCGTTGAGCATATATTCTTCAATTAAAGCAGCAATTTTAACTGCTTAGGCTTCAGTTATATCCATTTTGAGAGTAACCAGATAATCGAAACTTAACCTCTTTACCTCATTTTACTTTCGGGAATTGAAAAAAGGTGCACAAATCGGCACAAAAATAATTCAGTTGATAACAAACTCACTACAACAAATTTGAAATAAGCAAATTAATTGCGCAGGAGCCGAATAACACTTCATCTAACTGAGAATTGTGCTGATTTCCAGTTGTTTTCAATATTACTAAGCCTACTGGATTGTTGTGAATGCATTGCAAATAGTTTTCAGTCGTTGGAAGTCAGAATTTAAAAAATATTACAGTAGTTCGATTTTTTTGCTCGCCAGTGTAGATCGGGATAATTTGACAAAATTAAATTAAATATTGAAAACATAGATATAGGGTTGTTTTGAAATTGTTTCATTAAAATTAAGTCACATGCATTCATAACGAATTAAAAAAAATTCATATCTCTTTAGTTTAGTAGACTTGTGGAAGTTTTTAAAAATATTTTCGACCTCTGATACTTGCACTTGACTTACTGCGATACACTTATAGAGCAAAACTCAGTTTCAAGGTCATTGCAGTTGATTATGATTTTTAATTGTTTTGTAATACATTTAGATAGTTTGAATATATGTATTTGCCCAACAACTTACTTTTTAATTGTAATTTTTTTATTATACTATTGGAAGAATTAGTTGTTTTTTTTTCTAGAAAATTACTTTAAGGAAGACGTAAGTTTTCAATCTTCCTCATTTATTAAGATACAAACCTTTAGGTAGCCACCATGACCTGCACCTTAAAATTGTTTGCCTGCAAATTTGTAATAATAGAGCAAAATCAAACGGAGACTTACTAACGCTAGTAACCGTTGCTTTCTTTTATTATCTTATTGTAAATTTGAAACTAAGCGAGAATTTTGGATACAGCTATAGATTAAACTCGCACGATGTCGTTGTTTCTTTTTAGAGTAGTGGCTTTATTTTAATTTATTTAAAAGATACTTAACAAAATAATGTTAGATTGAGAATTAACAGTTAAGAGGTGTGTTTTTTAAGTAGGCGCCATTTAAAATAAAAAAATACAAGTAGACTTTTCTTAATAATTTTATTTTGACATGACAGCATGTACCTTAATCTACTTTTCTACATAATTTTCACCAATACTGACGAATTTATCGTATCGCATAATCAGCTTTTAAGTCTCATGCTTCTAGAAGTCTGTCGCCTGATTTGGCAACCACTGCAACATAGCCGTTTTAACCTCATCATTGTCGTCATGGCGCTGACCACCCAGGTGCTCCTTCAAATGCAGGAACAAGTGGTAGTCACTGGCTGCAAGATCGGGACTGATCAAGCTGTTCCTAGTGAAAAGATGCGATGAGATCTTGAGTTCGAGAAGCTGCGTGTGGATGGGTATTGTCATGAAGCAAAACAATCTTATTACTCAACATGCCTCGCCTTTTATTTCAGATTACACGGCGCAGTTTTTTAAGGTCTCGCAGTATATCGTAGAATTTATTGTGTCACTAGGAGGCAAAAAATCCACAAGCAACACCCCCATCCTGTCTCAAAGCACAGTACACATGATTTTCCGGATTGAAATTGTTCGCTTGAACTTCATTTTCTTGGGTGATGTTGAATGGCGCCATTCCATGGATTGCTACTTCGATTCCGGTGTAATATACGCCTGGGACAATTTGGCTTGAAAGTTATTACTCTCCTCACTGTACCGCTCAAGAAAAGTCAACGCACGTTTGTGCACCTCAGTCAACATTTTCGGTACCCAGCTTGAGCACAGCTTTCGATAACTTAAGGGTTTTGTCATCACTTCATAGAGAACACATCTGAAAACTTGAGGAAACTAATTAGATAACGATGAAATCGTAAAGCGTCTGTTGCTTTTCACTTTCTTGTCAACTTTCTGAACCAAATCTCTAGTAATGACAGAAGATCGCCCACTTCGTTCCTCATCATGAACATTCGTGCGGCCATCTTTAAAGGATCTAACTCATTTCCGTATCACTCATTCACTCATAATGTTGTCTCCATACACTTTACTGATCTGATCATGAATATCGGCCGATTTAATGCCTTTAACACTAAGAAAACGAATCACAGCGCGTATCTCACAGTCGTCGGGATTCTCGGCCAGCGAAGGCATTTTAAATAGTGATAAACAAACGTAAACATGGTCGAATCTTTCAGTAATGGTGTCTGTAGTTTCTCAACAGATGTAGGTACACAACGCGTAAGCGTAGAAAGTCGCTGCAGCGCTCACAGTGGCAGAATTTCAAAAGGATACTTATGTAAAAAAAGACACGCCTCGTGCTTAAGCTAATATAATAAACTATTTTTTTGTTTCTTTATGGGCAACGCTGCCATCGGTGAGCAGTTTGTCATTGAATTATTTCTTAAAATTATTTACGAGTTTACAATTTTTATGTGTAAAATGTGACTTTGACATTGACATGCGATAATTTATTTTTTGGCGATTCTTATTAATTATTTATGTTTTATTAAATGAAGCACAAATTTTAATAACATTTTTTTATATGCAAAGAAAATTGTTTGTGGATAAATTTGGGTTCATGCTAATTTATAAAATGCAATTTATAATGAAAACAACCATGATCACAAATAAGGAAGACCTCATTATTAGAGTTAAACACAAGCGTTTATTTGTGGCACATCGTAATTAAATAATTAACATTTTTTAATTTTATTTTGCCGTACTTTCTCTTGAAAAAATGGTAAAGCGCTACTACTATTTTTTAATGTTAAATTAAATTATAATATGTTATAATAAATAGTTATTTATTAAAACATAAAATTTTTAACTTTAACTAATATCCTATATTTATGGTAATGTTGTAGAAAGCGCAGTAGATGACAAATAGGTTCCTAAACAGGGTGCATGTATTTGTTACGAAAACTAGTGATAAGTCACCTTCAACTTATATCATATTAAATATTCACCTAATTATTATGAATGATATTGTCGTAAGATTTCTCAGCTTTAACCTATCATTTCATTAATAGAAATGAAAGTTATTTTAACCGAATATCTAAAGCCATTATGTAATATAATTAAAAACTATACTGCTGCAGAAGTTTTTAAATGACGGCATAATGATGCGTTTTTAATTTCGTAATATTTCATTGGTTTGGTAAATACTTTTAATTGTTCAGAGTAAGACAGGTCACGACATTTTAAAAATACATAGATAGATAAAGGTACTTTTGGAATAAATTAAGCCCTTCTTCTAAATCAAGTGTAAGCAAAGAATTTCGAACCCTTATATTATTTATAATTGCATCTATGGACAAAACATATATTTTACGCCACAACATTATATAAAGCTATAGCTAAATTAGTCAAAAACAAATTTCTATTAAGCTTTAGCCCTTTTATAATTTAAAATACATACATACATTAAGGGTACGCCCTTTCAGCTTCAAATTAGTTTATCTGCATCACAATTATAAAAATTACCATCGTTCTAACAACCGTTTTAGCAAATACTAGTAAGATTTTACATCAAAGTGAATAGAAAAGGAATATAAATGTTATTTCCAATGCCCCAAACGGGGATGGGCCGTTGTAGGGGTAAGTGGACCCCTCTCCAGCAAAGAATGTTTGGAATAATGATATTTAAAAATCTAGGGCAAGACAACACACGACTTTCTCTTACACACTTTAAATTTAATTTGAATTTATTGACGTTAGTGACTTTCCTATACACCGAAATTGTAAACTTTAAAATTAGTTTAAAAGCATAAATAATTCATCCATTTATAATTTCCTTTATACATGTACTAAGAAGTTTATAATTAAATTTTGAAATCATTTAAAACAAACATAATTTATAGATTTAAATAAAAAGTAATTAGTTATGTAAATAATGCACACAAATCATTAATTTAATAATTTATTTTTATTTTGAGGGCGATAATTGGAACGGTCACCCATTCAAGTTACTCGACAGACAAAACCCTGCTTAACTCTAGAGACTTTTCTCAATAACTCACTTCAACGAATTTTCTTAGATAAACCAATTACTTCATATAATATAGCATTACAGGCGTAAGAAAACTGGCGAGTTTAAAAAAAATCGTTAGTCATTTTCGAAAAAATTGCAAAAAACCTAAAAATTACTAGAATAAAGTAACACTTCCGGTCATTCGATTTTAACAAAATTCTTACACAGAAGTGCTAAGATGATAATAAACATATTTATAAAATTTCACTTTTGTATCACGTGCGCACGCACGCAGGCCAATTTCTAAAAACATGGTTTTCGAATTCAGGGAACCTGAAAACGCGTATTTCCGCTATAAACTGGACATCAAAAATTTTGACCGAAAACATGACTATACTATATTTCATATACGTAAGAGAAAGTAAAAATGAGTAGAAATACTTCCTCGATATTTATCTTAGAAAAGTGGTTATGCCGAGTCAGAAAACCACTAGAAACATGGATCAAAAATAAGTCGATGCCAGCCTGGGAACCTGTGCTTCCCAAATATTAGCCATAACACTACACATTTTAATATAAGTAGGGAGTATTGCATAATTGTCAAATTAATTAAATAAGTAAATATGTTCAAATCAATATTTTAACGCACATAATTTATACTATATCAAATATTGAAAGTGTGCAGCAATGACAGTTCTATGGATTAAGAGGAAAAAAAATATTAAAGATCTTTTGAATACAATTTAAAAAATCACTGTAAGGTTTAATATCTTTCTAAATTTGATACTTTTCGACGTAAGTTTACTAAATTTCAGATTCCTACTAAATAATGGCTTCATTCAAAATAGTTCATTGTTATATTGAATTTAGTTGTAGTAGGTAATTTATGGCCGAAAACATGATTAAAGGCAATTGCAACAAAAAGTTTTTTATGGTTGTATCAGAATTTAAGATAAAATTATTCATTGCAAAGTGTTGAATAAAGAGCTTTTAAATTAGATATCAGTCTTAGACTGAAAAATATCTTTTAACTCAGATTTGCCTGACGTCTTATATATAAATGTCACTTTAAAATATTGGATTTCAAATTTCTGCCATATATGTGTAAGGTTAGTAAGCATCCCTAGTAAGCAGCAGCCATCAAAATTTGTGTATATGATAATATTTTAATTGTCAAAAAGTTACTTACTTTATTGCTAAAATGGATGCGTCCTATATATAGGACGTTATGAATATGTATTATTTTAACAAATAAAAGAATACAACAAGGTTCATTTTATTCATTTCGAATGTATGTGATTTTAGAGAACTAACTTTACTCCAAGTAATGGCAACTCGTGCGGTAATATTACCGACGAATATTCTGGTAAAGAGAACAACATGCAACTTGACAATTTACCGGGCAGTCAACTAAGGGTTCCAACAGGGATAAATCTAACAAATTTAAGTGGACATAATAAAGAATTCGATGACGAATATGAAATACGGCTTTCAGTGTTAATGAGGAGTACAAAAAAAGTGATAATTGAAAAGGAAAAATTACAATTGGGTAAAAAAGAATTTAAATCAGAAGGAATACGAAGAAAATAACTAATTTGTTAATGAAAAAATAGATATGATGATAAACCTCTGAAATGATTGTAATGGAACCTACTAGGTATATAGCTGGATTTGTAATTTTTATATATTTATATTTCTGTTATTTATTTTAGATAAATTTTCTAGATGTACTAATTCTAAGCAGTTACATTTTACTACCTCGGCGTCGCATGTTTTTGGAGAGAGAAAAAGACACCCACAACGACCTTGTGGCCATGCACTCTCTAGAGACAGATCTGAAAACACTATTAGCAATATTTGCTTTGCTGACAACGTGATAACACCGACAAATTAGCGAAAATACGACCTCTTTTTGACCACCTAAACAAAATGTTTTTGCATCACAGCATTTATGAAGTCATGGTGATTTATTTAGTCGTCATGGCTGCAAACAATAAATTAACAGAAAACCCACACGATACGGATGAGATGTACTTATTTCGGTTATGTCAATTGGATGGAACCCTATCAAGGTGCTAATACTCTCATTAGAAATTTGTACAAAGAATTCTGTGTTGAAGCTGGCGTTGTACTAATATATGCTGACGAGTTAAAGGCGAAATGGCCAAGCAAAACCAATTCACCTATATTTTGATAACGTTTTTACATCGTGTGTATTACTGAATTCCTTGGCAGATAAAGACATTAGAGGCACTGGAACTATTTGACAAAATAGAATAGCAAATAATTCGTTTTTCGCGAGAGACATAAAAAATTAGAAAATTTCTAATGTTACTTAAATTTATATTTAGTACGTTTAAAAATGACATATTTAACAAAATATTATTGTATTAATACCTTTTTTTTATAATTCAGGCATATTTAGGTTAAATTCAGTTTCTTAATTACACTTAGGAGTACAAGACAACGTGTCACAGTTCTGCCAATAAATTCGGCTGGAACCTGACGTAACAAAGTGCACTATCTGTTGCCCACTAATTTCGGTAGGCTGGATATGGATTGGTTTATTGCCAATATCATTCCTAAAGAAGCAAGCAAACAGAGTACGTAAAGCTAATTGTAAGTATAAAGGGTAATAGTAATTCTAAGTGGCCGCCATTCGTTTATAACTGATAATGTGTTCTGGGTAGAGACAAATGAGAATCTCGTAGCAATTCAACCCTATTATTGCTGGTGCAGAAACTCAAATACTAATTACATAATTTAATTAAATATAGATCTTGAGTAAAATGAAGGAAAGGTCACCAATTTAGAAAACAAATCGAACAGATTTTACTTAAATATACAAAAAGATCAATTTTTGAAACTTGGGGTGCGATTTAAATATTTCTGTTATGTAATCTACCCCCAAAAGTTAATTGTCGTCAGTTGTTAGATATAGAAAAAATAACGGTTATAATGTTGATAATTAATTTTTAATAAAAGGTATTGTATCCTAACGTTTTCGTTCGTAAGACTATAGAAACAATAGGAACATTCTCAAGGATGTTAATCTTTTTGAAAAGTTCTATAGTTATAGTATCAGAGTTTTGTTTGGTTTGTTTCAATATTGTAGGATCGAAACACAAAAACACAAATTAAAGTATTCTTCTTATATTGGTTAATAAAGGGTGCTTCTGAAGAATTTGAATTTTGGTTGGATTTTATTACGGATGTAATTATAATTAGTTTTTAATGTGCTTGCTTTAATTTGCTCTGTTTGTTTGCATGCTTATTTGTTATTTCAGTTTAGAAGTAGGTTAATGAAGAATTTTGATTTTCTATTTCAATTAGTCTTGTAGAACAAGAAGCACTGCTATTCTAATGAAAAGAAGAACTAACAATGTTAGTTCTACTTTTCATTAATGTCATTTTGTGTTTCCATACTACAATATTGTAATAAGTCAAAGAAAGCTATGCAACTATAACCATCGAACCTTTCAAAACGATTAACATCGTTGAGAATGTTCTTACTTTTTGCGAAACGACAACGTTAAGATTGAATATTTTTTAATAAAAATTAATCAACATTAAAGCTATTATTTATTTCTACATTTAACAACTGACGATTAATATTTGGGGAAGACTACATAAAACAAATATTTAAGGTTTTATTAAATTCACATAAAATATAATTTTAATTATTACACAAGCAGGGTTTAAATATGACTGTAGCAGCTAGATCAAGCTTAGTTAATTCAAATTCACTATTATTAATTTAAAATTTATTAAAAACAAGCATGAAGTATTGTAGAAAAGTTATTCAGTAAGTTATTTAATCCGAGTTACTCTGTATAAAAATATCTCTAAAAACACTAATTCATCATCAAGTTTAATTATCGTAAATAATTCAGTTCTTACAGTTGTTTACAGGAAAGATTTTTATCTGATCTAAACAAGTTGCATGCCTAAATATCTTGTGTTTACGTGAATTAATTAAATAAATTATATTCGTCAAGCGATCCATTCTAAAAGTTTAGGGTAGCAGTTAAATATTATTTATTGGGAGTATTCTCCAAATAATTTAATTTAAATTTTTGCTGGCAGTAATAAAACAGAGACTTTAATGTTGTTGGTTATTTTTAATTAATATTGCTCTAAATCTCTTCGTTCATAAAAAACTGGCTAACCCAGTCAAAACATTTTCAAGGATGTTACAGCTTTAATAAGTTGTTACATTGCTTGCAATGTAGGTATACATGATTTGATTGTCTAAAACGTAACAAAAACTTTATTTAGTCAAAAAGTGCGTGTGCGTGTACATGTGTGTGTGCATGTTGTCAGATTTTGTTGGCGTTCCGCGAATAAAGAAACAAATCTTTTCTTTTTTTAAGTTGCCGCCAGGTATTTTATTTTTAGAAACGCCGTTGTTGAGAACGGGGAGAAATAAATAAAAAAAACACAGTAAGGAGATATAAATAAATTGGTTGGCGATTCGGTCGGAAGAAACACGATAGACGCGTTTTTGTCACGTCCTTGTCGATTAAGAATATAATCATTCCAGTAAGTGTGACAGAGTTCGGCGACATTTCGAAATTGGTACAAATTCCTCGAATAGTTAGTGTAATAAATTGGGCCGTGTGTTGGCTCTGTGTTAAAAGAAAAACGTTCGGTGTGTTTAAGGACTCAGAATAGTGTAAAATGTTGGAAGACCCGACCTAAGAGATGGAATGGCGTAACTCTGGGGATTGAAGAGCGTGTTTCACGCCGTAGCTGTTTTGTTGAAGGTGTGAAGTTCTTGAGCAGGTGCGGGTATCCATAAGCCATCATGACAGACCATTTTGGGTACTTCAATGAACCAAACTAAGATACCCCTTTTTGTTATTCTTTTCTGGCTTCGTTACTGCTGGCATTCGAAAGGCGTAAGCACCAATAAAAGGTCACTGATGACCGGCGAGAAGTCAAATTTAGGACACGTCCCGTCGCCGGCACTTTATTTGCGAACTTAAATCTTCCCGTGTGACGGGAGATCACTAATATATATCTTCTGTTGAGAACGTTGACGCATACGTGCGTTAACGGTGTTTAAATATAGATTAACCCTAATTTTAGAAGTTATTCTGTAACCTTTTTGTAACTTGTTTGTAAGTATGTTAAATAAGCTCTTGTTGTTGTCAATAGATATGTCTTGTCATTTAATTAGGTTATTATTTCTGACAGTAGAATAAGCTAATAGGTAATATCTTACATTTCAGAGGATATGTACTAATTAAGGTTCCCCTCTAGACTGCGATCAAAAAAACCTTGGGGTTTTAACAAAAAGGCAACCCCGGGACAAATTAACAAAAGTCCAAGGAAACTGCTTCTGGCTATTCCCAGAATAGTTCCATACCTTGAGCGGACATCTGAAATAGTGGCGGCCTCTTTCCCTTCCTATACATCGATTTCTGCTAGAGCGCTGACGTTGATGGTGTAATTATTTGGGACCCTCCCTCCTTCGACGAGCTAGCGGCCACCAGTACTGTCGTTGGGCTTAATGCTAAAAACGCTCGTGACAGTGTGGGTGTGCGGGTGCGGGTGGTGTGCGGGTGCGTGTGCGTGTGCGTGTGCGTGTGCGTATGAATGTGCGTGTATGTGTACGTATGTGGTCAATATAGTTCGAGAGCTAAAATCGTCGAAAAGTGAAACTTTATATTTGAGTTTACTACCTTCCTGACACGTCCTAGTAAGAAGTTTGTTAAAATCGAATGACCGGAAGTGCCACTTATTCTTGAGATTTTTAGGTTTTTTGCGATTTTCTCGGCTGAAACAGAATTTTTTATACGTACTACATTTTTTACACCTAGAATTCTCTTGTACGCGAACTAATCGATTTTTCTGAGAAAATTCGTTGAAGCAAGTTATTAAGGAAAATCTCCGGAGTCGAGCAATCTTTCGAATGGCTAGTTAATTGGATGGGCGACCGTTATAATTATCGCTTCAAAATAAACGAAATAAATTTAATCATTTATACACACTATTTGAATATCTATATACGTAAAATAAACGTGTGTGTTGTCTCACCACATTTTTTAATATAATAGGAACTTTGTATAGTGCCTCGACCACCGAATCATGAAATTTGTTTTTTTAAACTATAAATTTTCAATATAAAATAATCAGTGTTAGTTCAAAAACCTATAATTTCAAGCTGTTTCTGTTGCTAAAATAGTTTATAAATTGATTTTGCACATCTATTTTATTTCTCAACTAATTAAAAATATTAAGCTATATTAGGGCATGACTTACGTTCTCTTATCAGCGAGTTTAACTAATAATTTAAACTTTTAATACTTGATAAATTACTTAGCGATTTGCAACATTGCTTTTGTTTATAGAGCCGTAAGCATTTAATTTGGGAAATTTTAAATGTTGTGGTTTTATTAATTTGAACTACACACAAATAATGTTTTATTGCATGGAATAATTAATGTTGTTATTCAAGCGCATAATTTCATTTTGATACCAAACACATTCTGTTGTCCCTGAGTCAATTTATATTTATAGTGTTGTTTTTAAATTTTCATAATATTGGCCGAATTCATTGTACAACTTATAAATTTGAATGCTTAAGAATTTCTTTGTTCATACTTGTCACCAATTATTTACATTTTAATTAATTGTTATCAATAATATTTACATGTTTAAAATTTTTTTGCAATATTTATTGCTTTTCTTCCTTTTTATTTATTTTAGGCGATACTTACGCTTAAAGTCTTATCTTTCAAATTTTAGCAATATTTTATGCGTTCCCAATGAATCTTGATCATTAAGAATTTCTTTGGAAGAGCTGTTTTCACTTTATTATTATATTATAGCTTAGATACATAGAAATATTGTTAACAGTAAGTGATACATGATCGGTCAAATAGGGAAAACGTTGCGCATACACTGTTAAGAGTAATTCACTTTTCGATTTCCATAAATCTACTCCGTTTATAGATGAAACGAAAAATGCGCGTTTTTTAAAAACATTTAGGCCTACTAAATTTCATGCAACCCTATCGAACTTTTGATTTTATTACGTGCTCCATATTGGGTTTTTACATTTTCGCAATCGTTATGAAGCATTATTTTCACTTAAGAGCAACATCTCTACATTTTCAAAACAAAACTTGTCACAAATAGAAAAACTATAATTTGACTGAAGTAAGCTTTGATTTAGGGGATTGCTCAAAATTAAATGTATTACTGGTTAATAATTTAGGTTTGGTGCCTTACATGATTAAACAGAAAATAATACTATTAATTTAATTAAATAATCAAACAACCAATAAACAACAAAGCAAATTAAAATCATCAGATCTAAATTTAAAGTAAATATTGAAACAATCGAACATTATCTCGAATGTATAGTTTACATTACTCCAAGGCTTCCTCACAAAATTGTCTTATTTTGTAAGGCTCGAGTCTATTTACTGTTTCTTCAACTGCCGTATGTAACTCATTTGCCGAAAAATCTAATACTAATCTACGTTTATAGATAATTTTATAATTGTATTTTAAAAATACAAAATATATTTGTTGCTATTTTGGGTCAATCACTTTAAGTAAGGTATTTTCCTTTTAAATTTAATAAAGCCAACAAAGATAATTCTACCACTATAATACATTTGTTTTCATATGTATTTTATGATTTCGTATTTTACTTCAAATTTAAAAATATTATTACTTGTGTCTATATTCCATATTTTCATCTTATGAATAAATTATAATTACCTGTTAATCTGAAGTTCTTGTTTCATTACTGGTATGGTAAAAAAAAAAGTGAAAATAGTTTCCCATCCTCAACGTAGATAACTACATAATAAACCATTACATGTCATTTTTTCGAACCCTACAGTTAAATTGAGTAATTTTCAATGATGTTCTTTGCTCCTTTCGTTGATTAGATGACGCTATCAATTAAACTAAACTAATCAATAAAAGTTAAAAGGAAATTCTGGTCCTCAATTTTCAATCTAGCTACCAAAATATCCACTATTTAAAAAATTTGTTACAATATGGCTACTGTGTGCAGGGGCGCCACCTCGTTGAAAGATCATCTTTGTAAAATACTTTAAGAATGTATAATGGAAAAATAATCAAATCCAGATTTATTCAATTTACTGTAACTTCTACAATTATTTATTATAATTGTCAGAGGTATGTTCAAATTTAACCCGGAATATACTAATAATTTTTTATTCGAGTAAAACTTACATGAAATCTTTTTGACATGCTCTCCCTGTTGCTTTATACACTTTCTCTATCTTGTTGGGAGCTTCATGATTCCTTCTTTATAAAAGTTCTTGGCTGCCCGCCGAGCCAATTCTGCACAAAATTCTTTACATTTCGTGGTCCTCAAATCTGATGCTTCCCGAAGTTTGTTTAGAGGTTCAAACAAATGAAAATCGCATGGAGATAAATTTGAACTATAGAAAGAATGGGGAAGTGTTTCCCAATACAATTTCGACAATATGTCCTTTGTCAGTTGAGCGGTATAAGGGTAAACATTATCTAGAAAGATAACGACACTTCTGATGAGTTGTTTACGTCTTTGTGTACGAAATGTAGGTCCAACTTTTTCAAAAAGTAAAACTTGTCTTTATCAGAAAATAATAAATAGCATTCGCGGTTCGAAAATTTGTTAGTAAAAATAAGACAGCTTCTGCATCCCATAATGTTTCCAGCTGATGGAACAGCTTTCGCCTTTTTAGGCTTTCACGATGTGTTGTACATCCATTCTAAAATTCATCTCTTGCTTTCTAGGGCAGAATAATTAGCACAAGTGTCATCGCAAGTAAGCAAGCTATATAAAACGCCTAAGAAGTTCTTCAGCAACATTTTTTCTGCTTTTTCTCTAAGGATAACAGCCTTAGAACTCACTTGGCACAAATTTTTCTAAACTTCCATCCCTTATAAATAATTTTTTCAGAATCACCTATGATTATTTCTAGTAATGTTGATAAATTAAGCACAGAAATCCGCCTATTATGACAAATACACTCATCAACTGGTTGAATGTGCACATCAGTGACGGGCACAAGAGGTTGTAACGTTTCGTTACAGTAATTATATTTATACTCATAGTTTTACAAGATATTCTGCTATACCCTGCACATTAAAGTTGTAATGAATTATTTTATATTTGTAATTCAATGATTTACATTGCCCTATATTATATAATTTATCTGTGATCTTTTTTCGATTTTATTTTAAATCGTAATAACAAGTACGATTTAATTGACAACGTTTAAATTTTAATAATTTGAATTTATGTGCTTCGGTTCAAACAAGGCACGCGCAACCGTCAAGAGAGGTGTTGCAAAAGCAGTATGCGGCAGACTTCGAGTATGTATTTCCTTATAACGTGCAAATTCTACTTTATATAAGTTTTATACTTTTATAGGTGTCAGTTAAAGAAAGTCTCTGGGGGAGGGTGAGTTTGGTTGAAAGGTGGACATCTTCGCCCTGATCTCGAACCAAATCCTTTATTTCTACTTGAGCTATCAAATGATGTGTGTCTTTTTGGGATGGTAAAATTTTCTCATCCGTAGCTGACATTCTGAAAAAGTTGCTTCTTCTGTTTATATATCACCTTGTTCTACTTCCAAAACGTTTGGACATCTAGGTACTCAGAATTAATCCAGCAACATAGACAATTTTTCCAAATATTAGTAAAAGGTAATATATTTAAAATATTATTTTTTAAATCTTCTGAAAGGTTTCAGGTCTACATGATCAAAACTATGTTATTTGTAGAATTTTTGTTCCACCATCCACCTCATACTAATCGTTTCACCAATCAATACTAAAAACTTTTTAATTCGAGATAAATTTCCTTAGTTTGTAGCTGTGCAATGTAACAGCAATGCATTAGCTTAATTTTAAGTTATCGTGGAAAAATCGACACTGGCCACCTTTCACAATCTTCTGTATTGGAAAATAACTGCATTGTTAAAATTAATATTAAGTGCTATCAAATTTAAATTAACAAATAAAACCTGCTTCATCCAATTCGAACATTGTTTGATATTTAATTATATAACGGCGCAAGTTACAATAGAACCCCTATTTATGTTCACGGAAAGGTGATAGGTTTATTTCCAAGGATGCAGGTGCAAACCTGATCGTGACCGGTAAATTTTTCAGTGAGAAAAAATTTAAAGGGCCCGCTTTTTTCGGATAAGACAGTAAAATCGTAGGACCTGTGTCAATACGATATTTGGCATGTTGAAGATTCGAAGATTCGATAAAATTCTAGTAGCGACATCGAAGTGTCCATTGAATCGAAAGGGGTCACTGAATATTCGCATCTCCAAGTCTTACTCACAAAATGAAAAATAAAAGTTTGAGAATTGTAGATAACCACCTCTATATGTTGCAAAAGTCATAGCAATCACGTTGTTTCTTCTAATAAATACGTTTATGTTCTTCCAGACCTCTAAGATCTAGTTAATATTGTGGTGGCAGTGCACACAAAGTGAAAATGTTCTCCTCTTGTCCCTAAAACCACCACTATCTACTTTATGATAACACTCTCCGTTAGCTTGGGGTTGAACCCGTCACAAATAGGGATCACAATGAAATTCCTATTCCTCTCTCTACATTCATGGTTGGTTTAACACTGTAAAATAGGGTAGCAATAATAATAAAGCTAAGCAATAAAAATCCAATAGGGTTTGCAGCATCGTCAATGGTTTTTAATGGTCAGAAACAAAAACACGAATGCTAAAAGTTTGAAATGGAGACTTGTGATTGATAAAAAGGATACAGAGAAGTGGACGCTGGATAATTAATAAAAAGCTCTAGCCCACAAAAATCTTCTTTATTCGTGAAACACTGAAGCAAGATATACACCGCTACGGTCAGCGAAAAGATAAAGTTACGTTGAAATGTAATTCAGAATTCAGACATACTGTGTATAGATTAAAAACACGGTCGGAATATAAATATATAAAATCTGAAGCGTCGTCATCTACATTTAAAGTCTTAAAGAATTACAAACGCGAGCATAACATAAAATTTAACTAAAATATGGGATTTCAACTAAATTATCGAAGGCGAAACTAAATAGACCCTGAAGCAGGAAAACACGAAGATTACCACCAAGTTTAGGGGCCAAGCGGTCCAATATAGCCAAATCCCTAGTTAACTTGCAGCATTCATGGAACCGAAGTTTCAACACGTATCTAAATACTCGAAGCCTAGAACCATTACAAAAATCTAAATTCCAAAATGCAACAAAACCGCAATAATTACATTATTAACAGCTGGGATAATGTAAAACATTTTAAAGTAAATGAAGGTAATTTACATCTGATAACCTCATCATAGGAGTAAAGTAAAGTTTTAGAAACATTTAACATAATAGTACTTTAATTTAAAAGTAAGAATAACTTTACCACCTAGGATATCTTCCTCATGAAGCAAAAAGTTCAACTTTGTTGCTTATATTTTTCCACACTGATGTGTCACTAACGCGAGACAAAACCAATAAGAGGTAGATTATAAGAAAGGAGTTGGTTTGACACGCGTTACGTGCTACAAAAAGAAAATAGGAGAAAAGACACATAGTTAACTCGGCTTGGTACGAGAGAGGGAAGTGGGGCTTGAAAAGGATTAATAGTGGGTCGTGCTCTAGGTTAAGCAATATAAAAAAGTAAAGTAAGTTGAGTGCCGCGTTTTTGCGTCTATGATTACATATGGTTATGAATATCACTCTTTAAATGGTTGTTCAGCTTTGGCCTGAATAATGATAGGGCAAAAACGAAACCTAACAATTAGCTTTAAGAGCGCACTAGTCAAAAAGATTTACACGATAAATTCGGATCACCCTGTATTATACTCGCGAACCTGAAAAGGAATATTTGTCAGAAAATAAAAAACGCAAATTGGTTCACGAGACCCAGAGGCCAACTTATTTTTAGCCCCTCTATGCATTTTAAAGGTAACAAATAGTTCGTATAAATCAAAGAATTGATAACCACATGACATAAAAATATATCTAAATAGAAACAATATTTTGTGACAATCTTAGTTAAAAGTATTTTAAATGATCAAGTTTGGCATAATAATAATTAAATTTTAGCTGTATAAAAATATTAATGTAAATTGAAGTTATTTTAAAATAAAATATTCAACAAGAAAAACGTTAGAATGATCGAAAGAAAAAGCTTCCAAGAGCAACAGGGGTTGTTTGATAAAGGGCTCTCGAGTGTGCACAATCTCAGAACTTTAGACCTTTCAAAACGACGTCATCGGTTCTTACGTTGATTCAAAATAAAGTTCTTATACGAATAAATTCGAATTAATTATCCCATCACAGTATTAATGATTGTGAAATTCATTGACAGAAATTAGCTGAATATTAATTCATGATACACAAATATTAAATAATTTACAGTTGACAAATACTAATTAGTTCACAAACATTTCAAAAAACTAATAGTTTAAATATAAAGATAACATGATAGTAAAATAATTAATCAAATTAATAATTAAGGACCTAGTTAAATACGTAGAAACAATTATACAGATTTAATTAAACGGCCAACCTGTTGTCGTTACAGACGGAGATGTCGCCCACTGCATCTCGGTGCCACACATGCTGACGTCTTAGTAGGTCCAGAAATCTGAGGAAGGGGGTAGAACGGCAAGGCAATACCAACAGGTGCAGTAGCGATTCCCAGAACAATTGGGGAAGACGCTCATCCCAGGTTAGCGGAGCGGGACACGGCTGATCTGCCCCATGTTCAGAGGGCGACCTCTGCATCTTCTGATGACGAATAGGTCCAAGAGCATCCCATCACGATACGGTAGCAAGAGAAAAGAGACAAAGCAGAAGAACAAAAAAAAACACTAAAAACATAAAAATCCGAGCTATAGCAATTTCAACATTCATTAGATAATTAATGAACCTTACCTTAAATTGAATTTCAGTGGTTTTAAAGAACAGATTTTAAGAACATACTTACTAACAAATTGTAGCACCTTTAGCTTCGGCGTGTTGAAGGACGAATGACATCGCTCCGGTAAACCAATTTCTAAAACGTAATCACAATATGCCGAAATAATTGCTTACAGGAAAACTAACCCAAAAATATAAATTAAACCCATGTAAATTAAATTTTGGAGTATGAAAATCCACAAAAATGTAAGGAATCTCAAATAATAAACCATTTTAACAATATTAAATTCGAAATACAACAAAAAGGAGTCGATTATCATTTTATTTAACACCCACAATCAAAAATGAATAAATTTAAATGTACACAAAAGCGGTAGCACCCATTAGCGTACCAAAAAGAGGGGCTAAATTTAAGTAAATCGAATAAAATCAAGAAAATGAGAGGCGAAAGGGACTACAGTTATTTTACAAG
Source organism: Phrixothrix hirtus (assembly GCA_024586415.1). Lineage (NCBI taxonomy): Eukaryota > Metazoa > Arthropoda > Insecta > Coleoptera > Phengodidae > Phrixothrix > Phrixothrix hirtus. Next base: position 13,584 of record JAHWXV010004328.1, on the reverse strand, counting down.
CGATAAATTATAGTGTGGTTAATAAGACCGCAACACTGAGATCTAAGGTAGTTATTCTAGATAGGTTGTTGTATCCTTTTGTAACAATTTGTAGAATCTTAACTATGTGTATATATAATTTTGTATGTGCTTATAAATTGATTTTTATGTTTTACAATATATGCGATTTTTTGTTATTTATTGGAAGAAAATGTCAATTTGGTGGAAACCTACGAAATTTAAATAAATATTAATATAAAACTTTTAATTTACCTTCAGGTAAATATATACAACAGTACAAAAATCTATTGTCCTAAAAGAAGGGTCATTGATCCTTAGGCACAATTTTAGTTAAGGCCTAAAATACGTTGGTTACAGAACTGAAAGCCAGTTCATGCATAAAGTAAAGAATATAATAAATATAATTAGAGCAAATTGCTCAAAACTGCCAAAGGTAACCAATACAATACAAACAAAGAAAATTTATAAATAATGAAGTAGTTCTTAAAATTAGCTAACCTTTACCGTCCAGTATTATTGCGGTTTTCCGATAACGTCACAAAAACGCATCATGGGTTTCTATTCGTATTTGTGTTGACTGAGCTTTCCAGAGATACCCGATTCTAGCAATAATTTTGAACATGATAATGTATTTTTATTTTTTATACTGCCGCTTTGCTGTTGCAAAACAATTTTAAAGTATTTAAATATTATCCTTAAATAGTATTTGGAAAGCATGTTACATGATAGTATTTCGGATATTAGCATGCCCACAATCTTAAATAAGGTTTAATCTTTTCATGATTTTCGCTTATGGTTATTTTGCCCTCAAAAATGCGTTAAACCCAAATATTTTAATAAATCAATACAAACTAGATATAAATATAACAAGGTTGAACGTAAATAATCCAAAATAAAAATGTAATACGAACTGAAACAATAGAAATAAAATTCTTCCGTTAAAGCCAGAGAACATTACATAAGAATTTACGTAATTGAAAATAAAATCAGTGGTTATCGTATTATATTAACAGGTCAATGAAACAGAAGATGACCAATTACCTAAATTAGCACTAATTTTAAGCCTGGAGGTTGATGGAAGTTTAAAACGTCCTAGAAAAAAGATGCATTATTAAGGTGCAATTAACAAGGACCATAACGATCCAATTGCTTATAATTTTATATAATTTGATTTATAAAATTGAAGATTAGTTTTACATTAATTTTTATATTGATTTAATTTAGTGATATATGGAATTTGAATTCATTATACTTTGATTTAATTATACTTACATATATTTAGGTAAAAGCTGCTTGAATAGGTCAATAAAAAAGAAAGTAAAGCAAACTTGAAAGAGTTTTGCGTTTGAAGGATCAGTTTACCTTGTAGCATTTTATTCATTGGTAATTTGCTAATCGATATCAAATGGACATCACTACAATACAGGTAATAAATAAATCTCATTTGTTATACTTATTTCGTAATAATACGTTTATAAGTATATTATGAATGCAAGGTTATTTTAATACTTCTCATTGTTATGATTTAATCTAAACAAACATTTATCTTTGAAATTTATTTATGTCATTGTCAATTCTGATTTAGATACCTACTGGATTTCAGATGTTGATACCAAACACCAGTTTCAAGATTAATGATAATTTATTACTCGTTTTCCTTACTTAATTTTGCTAATGCGAAGATATTTGGATATTAAATGTCTTACTTCGATATATGATACAATTTTTAATTAAATGCTTTGCTTTCAATATTCCTAATTTTAACTACTGAGAATCCTATTCTAACTAATCCCATATACATAAATTCTTTATAGGTGAATAATTTATTTATATAGCTAGATACCATCGGACAAAACAGCACGACCAGCTATGACTGGTTTATCCATCGTCGGTTAAAATTTATCCAATTGAATCCTATTGTATCAACTATGAGAATTAGTAATTTGATGTACTTAGCGGAAGGTAAATAAATTGACCTTAAGACATCCTAAATTTAAAAATGTATATTTAAGAGTAATATCAATAACTACAATAAGCCACTAGATACAGTTCCGATTAGGGCAAACCACGACCATTACATAATGTTAGTGAGTTCTTTAAACGATTAGGCAAGTGGCATTTATATCTAACTTTAAGTATAATCCAACAAGCACAGTAGTAACTCGTAACGCATATTGTTATTTTTAGTACATTAAATGACTTTACTATATTTAACCTAAAACAATTTATCTCGAGAATATAATATTTGGGGTTGTTGCGAATTCTACAATATCAGGAACCTTTGTCTGGAAATGTTTCTTTCCGCTCCGAGGCCTGGCCTTCTCTGTGGAGGCGCATATGACCTGAATGTTATGCTACGAAGGACCACGTCGTTTGACGTTGAATATTGAACGATTATAGCTATGAAAATCGTTGTTGTAGGATATGAACGCCGTCGATAGAAACTCGATTGGTGGATTGAGTATAATTGAATTAATAAACGTAAATATTGAAATTTATTAATAATACATACTGAACATAATTATAATACACTTTCTAAAAATGAAAATTTGAACATAAAGTAAGAAAATGACTATTTTACGTGTGTTAAAAGTACGTGACATTTTTATTATTACTTTTTCCAGCGTACTTCCCTCTTATTTAGCTGGCTCGGCTTTTTAATCGGTGAAAGGAGATGGCGCGTATTTTAAGAATTCAAATTTTAGCCGGTTCGCAACAGGGATTTTAAGACTAACATTAGAGAAATAGGGAGGCAAATAGACGTTAAAGTTCAAAACTTTGTGCTAACATACGAGTAAGCTGAGGTTTCAAGATCAGAACTGATGGGGGATTCAAAGGGTTCAGAACGCGCAGAGTAAGATCCAGATTGAAGATTTAGCGCTACTTTCTCAAATTTTAATTAACCTAACGGCATTACCTCTAGGTTTCAATAAACAGCATATCTTACTTGCAGTTATTCTGAAAGGTCAGTCAAATATAAACGGGAATTTTTTTTAAATGGTTTTTCTGAGAACGATAGGATTTGGAAACAATTTTATTACTTTTATATATAGTTTCCTTATATTAAAATACATTTTTCCCAGCGTTTTGGAAGGTTCCTGATTTTGTCAATATAAAAGGTTGAAGGTTGAGTGTCTAACCAAAATCTTCAACTTCTTCATAGCTATTGAATCTTTGACCGCCTGGAGTTTCCTTCAACTCTCTAAACAGATGCTGGTCACACGGCGACAAATCTGGGCTCTACGGTGGATGTTCTAGCTGATGCCAGTGAATTTCCTCCAATTTGGTATGAATTATGCGCGCCGTGTGAGGCCTTGTCGTGAAAGGAGATGACGCTTCTGATTAGGAAATGTCGTCGTTCGCTTCGATATACAGCTTTTGTTTTATTGAGAAGTTGACAGTAATAATCATATTTCACCTTACAGTGAATATCTTTGGAATCGCAAAACACGGCGGCAAGAATTTTCCCTGAAAACAATCGCGATTTGGTTTTATAGGTGCAGTCTCATCTCTTAGTCACCACCCTTTGCTCGGCTGCTTCGATTGAGGCGTATAGTAATGAACCCATATTTCGTCACAGGTGACTATGCAACCACGAAAGCCATCTGATTTGTCAACATAAAGAGCAGTGGAAGATCTCCACACAAGTGTTTTCCTGATCAGGAGAAAGAAACCACGGAACTCATTGCACCAAGGTCTTTGAGAAGTCTAGTTCCTCATCGATTATTGAAGTACTCCCATTACTTAGATTCACTGAATAAGCAATATCGTAGATCACAACTTCTCTCATTTCACGATTGTGACTTTGATTTACCACTATTTCATGCCCTTCAGAAAAATGGTTATACCAGTCGTACAGGCGGGTTTTGTACAGAGTTTCATCCTCGAATTGTGCCCGCAAACGAGTTAAAATTTTTGAAGGTCTCACTTCTTATTTCGACAAAAACATTTTATTAATCTAGGTACATATTGCTCTTGTATCTACTGAATGCGGATAACATTGCCAGTAGGTACTTTGCGGGAGAAGAAAAGCCCAGGCAAAATCCATGGAAAAGCGGTCGGGCTCTTCCACTCTCCTGATAGACTTGATAACAAAATTACCGCTTAAATATGACTGGACTTCCTATTTAAAACTAGATGTATTAAATAAAACAGATCAGATAAATATTAAATTTAATTACACGTTATGCAAGCAATAAACTAATTAAGGCAAGTATACTCCAATCAAAATTAAACGGTTAACTATTTTATAATGTAGATGGGATATTTAACCAATATTTGTTTTCTCCATTTAGCAAATAATATTTGTAATTCAATTCTATAGATATTGCAGATATTACTATTTTTGTAAGAAATGCACTACTTTACTTTTATTCACTTAAAAATAATTGCTTAATATTTATTTCAAGTTAAAAATAGCGTTTTACCCAGATGTTTACTGTATAAAGACACTTAAAAGGATAATATCAGTGGTTAATCGCACAAATGTGGTAAGTTCACTAATGTGTATTTTAAAATAAAATGTTTGGTTGAGACCTTTGTACACAACACAACACTTACCTTGATTTAGGACACAGTGCAGTTATTTCAATGACCTCTGTATGAAATACCGCTAGTGGTTTTAATGGTTTAAATTTCTTTTATCTGTATTTATTTTTTAAGTTGATTTATTTATAGGGATTTGATTTTTCCATTTATCGATACTATTAGAGTTTTTTGCATATGAAAAGTTGTATTTTAACCCCAATTTAGGTTACCAAACGAAAATCTCACTCTTTTATATATTTTTTTAGCTGATCACCGTTACTTCGACTGATTTGCATGTCTGTTTACAGTAGTAAAACAATCTATCTTAGATTCATTGGGAATGTGCTCTTAAGAAGTTTGTGAACTTATAACTCATTTATGCTGAACCACGTTTTAAGTAATTAATTTATTTTGATAATAAGGGATTCTAATACTATTTGGAGGGCTTCGGGTATGTATTCTAAGTATAGAAATTAAATTATTTGGTTTCATCTAAGACCAATCCCGTATAGAAAGTATGTATAAGCTGCACACGCTTTCGTTAGAAACACCATTTAGGAAGTTGTGCTTTAATTTTTAACCCCTGCCCCTTTTCAAAATGAAAGGTAAGCCAGTTCTTTATGCTACTATGATTATACTCGTTTTCCAATTGATTTAGGTATTCAACTTAATAATATTTGCACTTATTAGGTAGTATTTTTCGCTTTATTAATAAAAGCGTAATTATGCCTTTTAAGTTGTCTAATTTTTGTTAGAAAATTAATTATTTTGAAATGTAATTTTATGATTTCCATCAAGGTTATGTATACTCAGTGATATAGAAATTGCAACACCAAGAAGGGCTTGGAATTTCTGGATGAAATTTGGTAGGAGTATTTACCTGTGTTATAGTAATAAACGATCAAAATTTTGTAGGTAAATCTTTATTAGTTAAAAAAAGTTTTATTATAATTGTTAATAATGTGTAGTGCGGCCTCTTTGATTTACACATTCATTTGCATGCCGTGGCATTGATTGAATAAGGTGGTTTATGTCGTCTTGGGATACTGCCTCCCATGCAAGTTGCATCTCATGCCTCAAGGACACCAAGGTCAAAGGAGGATGCTGCAAATTTCTACACATTATGTCCCATACATGTTCAATGGGAGAAAGATCTGGAGATCTTGGAGGCCAGGACAAAATATCAATCTAGACCTGCTCAAAAAATTCAAGGGAAACCGTGCATTATCTTGCTGGAACAATGGATCTTCGAGCTCTTGTATGGTAGAAGATGTGTTCCAACTACCTCCGCAATATACCGTTGTGATATTATATTACCTCGAATGAACACCAAAGGAGACCTGCTGCCATAAGTAAAACCATAACACCCACATTGCGGTGTACGTGCCTCTCAACTGTAAATCGAAGATTCCGTTATTCAGCCGGTCTTCTTCTGACTCTTATACGACCGTCTTGCATTCCTAAACAAAGTCTAGAGTCGTCACTAAAGACAACACGACGCCATTCAAAATTCCAGTAAGATCGTTCATTGCACCATTGTAACCGTTGCTGACAATGCTCTGCATTCAAAGGAAGCACAAGTTGCGGACGATATGATGTTAACCCAAAACTTCGGATTCGGCGATAAACTATTCTAAGGATTACAACGCAACTTTCTTCACCAAAGCATTGGTCACCAACTGCCCGAGTAGAAGAAAACCCTTCTTTAAATGTCAGTTGTCTTAAGCGACGATCTGGACGCTCATTCATTCTTCTTGAAGCCCCGGTTCCTCTTTTACGATGTTCCTGGCCATCTTCAAACCATGAAAAACACATTCGCATTACAGTAGACCGATTTGGATTTATACGATTAGCAATTTCTCCTAATGAAAAACCAGCTTCGCGCAAACCAATAATGTGACCTCTGTCAAATTCGCTTAATTGACGGTAATATTCTGGTTGCCGTACTCTAGGCATGATCAAACAAACAAAACACATTAAAAAAGAACAGCTACCAAAATAATGTTAATTAACAATGAAAAGGAACAACAAATCGTACGAAAACACAGACCGAAAAAGTTAGCAAAAAATTATAACAACTGTGAAATGTGCCGTTATCACATTACTACTGGATCTCAAAAGTTAATCAATTATTACTTAATGTTAGCCCAACAGATCTAACAACTTTTATTGAGAAATTCCTACTCCTTCTTGGTGTTGCAATTTCTGTATCATTGAGTATATTTATATTATTTTTAAAATATATTTTATTAATTAACCACTATTAGATTCTTGAAATGTAATCCTTTTCCATTGTATTTATTTGTATTTGCTAACCTGTTAGTAAGATTATACTATGTATGTGTTTTTTTCTTTTTCTGAACCAAAATCCGGCTTACTTTGCCTGCAATCGTATATGATAAGCAAAAAATTTCAAGTTATTTCTTGAGCATTTGAATTTTACAATTTAAAAATAATTTACGTTGCTGAAATTGTTAGACTCCTGCCATACTTTGGTAATAGAAAAGCGTACTTGAGACGAGTTTGTGCGTGGTGGGTTCCGAGACTACTTACTCCCGCACAATGTGATGTGCGTGTGAAAGTCTTTTGAAGCTCAAATGCGTTGTACAGAAAAACCTAGGAGAGTTATTTTCGGCGGTAATAATTCGTAATGAAGCTCAGTTTCATCATTCTGACCCGACGAGTAAACAGCAAAGTTCGGCGAGGTAAACTCCAAGTTCCCCAACACTAAAAAAGACCTAAGTAGTGGAATCTACTGGTAATGTCATTGTTATGTCATTCTTTGATGTCCAAGTCATGATTTATCAGCATGTTGCACCAACTGCAACAGGACAGTAAAACAAAAGTACACTAAAAATTTTGCAGGTCAATGTTGGACGAAAACAAACACAACCATACAACAAGGTGAATGTTACACCATGATAAAGCACGACCAAGACCTTGCAAATAGAGTCAAGGAGTACCTTGCTAAAATCTATACCATGCACTTAGACTTTACCGTAAATTGAAGAAGCACCTTCCAGGAATGTTTTTTAAGTCTTTAGGAAAGGTACTGAAGGCTGCGGAGATGGCCCTGAGGAATTTATCAAAGGATGACCACTTCTTTGAAGTACAGCAGAAATGTTGGAATAAAAACATGGTTAACAATGAAGACTATTTTGAAAAAGACCCTCAGCAGTTGAAGGATGATTGAAGCAATGAAGACAAAGAAAAATTGTGATAATTTATTTTTTAATTCGTCTTCGTATTTATGGAATTGTTTTTAAATGCGTAAACAACTTGAAATTGTCAGTGACGTCGTAAAATCTCTAAATACATATACTTTAGTGTCAAACTAAATCAAATATTGACTGTGTCTCCTGTACGGACATTTTGTAAACCTAAGTTGTATACTTGCGCTATTGCTATTACTGATATGTAAGGGTTTACGTGGATTTTTACTTTCTCTTACCCTATATGAAATATAGGTAAACGAGAAAGTAATGTTTTCGATCAAAATTTTCTATGTGGAAATTTTAGTCGAAATACACGTTTTCGGGTCCCCTGAGTATGAAAATCATGTGTTTGATAATTGGTCTGTGTGAGTGTATGTGTGTGTGTTTGTCTGTGTGTGGGTGTATGTATGTGTGTGTGTGTGTGTGTGTGTGTATGTGTGTGTGGGTGTGTGTGTGTGGGTGCGCGCGTGCTCGTGTGTGTATATGTGTGTATGTGTGCGTGCGTGTGTGGGTGCGCGCGTGCGAGCATGCGTGCCTGCGTGCGTGTATTAATGAGTGCATGCGTGCGCGCGTGAGTGAGTGCGTGTATGGATGCGCGCGCTATGCGTGCGCGCGCTCGTGCGTGCACTAGTGCGTGGGCTCGTGCGTGCGCTCGTGCGTGCGTTATGCATGCATGCCAGAGTGCGAGCGCGGACGCGTGCGTGGGTGCGTGAGTGCGTGTGTGAATGCGTGCGCGCATGCTTACGTATGTGTGTGCGGGCATGCGTGCGTGCGTGCGCGCACATGTGTGTGTATGTGCGTAGGTGCGTGCGCGCTTGTGTGCGTGAGTGCGTGCGTGCGTAGGTGCGAGTGTGCTCGCGTAAGGACGTGCGTGCGCGCGCCTGTCTGTGTGTGTGTGTGTATGTGTGTGTGGTTGCGTGCGTGCGTGGCTGCGTGCGCGCATGCGTACGTGCGTGCGTGGGTGTCTGTGTGCGTCGTTGCGTGCGTCGTTGCGTGCGTGCGTGCGTGAGTGGCGGCGTGCGCGCGTGCTTGCGTGCAAGTTTGTAGCTTTCTTTCCTTCATTAAGACCCATATCAAATGTACTTCTATAACATGATATGAAACTCATATAGCGGTTATCGCCGCTGATCATATCTGGAATACTAGACTCGCTACGGGATAGCCGGAATATGGCGTTTGCTTCGCCGCATTTGTTCTGTATAATATTCGAATTCATTAATTATACTTTTGAATTGAATTATTTAAGTGTACATTAACAATTTGTGACCAATTTCAAAATGATAGTACTTTCTTTTAAATGCAACGAAGTATACGAATTTACATAAATAACCTACCGCACTACGCACTAACATAGGAGCTAAGGCTCTCGTTATTTTGTCATTTACGTATTTAATTCAGTTTTTGCTGTGTTTTAATTAAGAAGTAAATATTATACTAGCATATAAAGTGTTTCAATGTATGTTCCTTAAAATAACTATACAATTGAAATGCACCATATCTACGCTTTGATATTTAGTACTATTAGAAGGATTATGATTATAATACCTCCATGTTAGAGTTTTGATTCAGTTGAGTAACGCACATAGCACAGTTTGAAGTCAAGTCACTTAAAATACGTGTTTACTAGTACGATCGTGGTGTTGCTAGTTCAGATGCACGTATGTTACTTAGTTTTAATTTCGAAGGTACGTTCATTAACATTTTGCTTGTGACACGCATTCAGAAAGGAACGTAGATTTACTGTTATTACTGTTATACCTATTGCGTTATCCTAATAGAATAAATATTATTGTTTTGGATACGATCGTTTTCTTGAATTCCTTTCCTTTCGGTATTTAGGTAGAACTTTTTAGTTTCGGACTGTCGTCGATTTCGACTGTAGGTGAAGCACAAGCCGTTTTGCGAATTTAATTATTTCCTTACTCTAATTATTCTACAAATTATACGTCATTAACTCGGCTAAAATTGCTGATCCACTCCGACTCCCTGAGCCAAAGAATTACAGAAACATTTAACGTCACTGCACGAGGCACAGTCGTTTTGCCGCAAGTTGCCCTTATAACTTCTGATACATTTGTACAGTTCATCTTATTCGTTCATAGTAAAACAAACTCGTGAACATATAGTAATTTGAAACTGAATAAATAAACAAAAATCCTGTGGTGTAAATATAACACATGGTTGTTTTGTCATTATAGATAGGCCCAAATTGATAATTAATTTTTTCGCGAAAAGTTGTAAATTTTCTATTAGATTAAAATTTTTTACACATTTATGTTCCCTATGTGTCTGTCTACACGTGTATTAAATAATACGCCTTTAATTCTGGACATCCCGTATATAAAGACTAGTACGATGAACTATCAACCCTTATACGCTCTATTAAACGTAATTCTTAAAATTACAACTTACAGCTAAAGACTCGAGGTAATTAATTAATTCTATTTCTTCACCAACCATACGGCCTGGCTAGTTCTTTTAAAAAAAATTTCGATGGGCATCATTGTACATACATATATTGGTTGAAGGTTTATAAATACTTATAGTGATGATTTTTCTTTTAACAATTTAAAATCTCTTTCTTTCTTTACCTGAAGTTATGCCACTCGCTTTGAGACGTTATGGCGTTGCAAGAAATGCTTCAAATTGGTGTTGATAAACAAATATGCAAGTTTGCAATCACATGAATGCTATAATATCAATACTTTAATAGTTCCGAGGCGGAAAGTATCATTTATGATACTTTCGCAATCATTCAAAATACCTTTTAAGAGTTGACATTTTCATAAAACTAATGACAAGTGTTCAATAATTTTTTGACACTTGTTGTCATTGATGAAAGGTGTGGTTATAATATACGTAATAAATATAAAATAACAATTGTTACCATGGACTTGCCGGGTGGAAAGTAAGCACTTGCCAACCACTTGGAAAGGAAATCGGGAAACAATTTCTCACTTTCGAACTTCTAAAAGGTTAGAAAAGCAGTATATTACTATATAATTGTGAATAAAATCCATTTTGTTACAAAGATTCATTAGAGTTTTTATAAATCAGAAGATTGATAATTTAATTTATGTTTATAGAGATAGTCTAAGCAATGTTATTCATTTATTAACTAAATCACATGAGTTTCTTGCAACAAAATTTTAAAAGATCCAAAAAATTGTTATTCTACATTAAAATGAAGTATCAATTAAAATGATCTAAAATGTTTTTAAATGATAAGTGAATTGACCCAGGCATTGATTTTATAACAGTGACACAAGAAGCATGCTAAATTACAGAAATAATAGAAGAAGTGCCAATCCGAGGCATAAACGCAAGAAACGGAAAGAACGACAATTCATTACAGAAAAATTGTGCAGCATCGGGCCTTTGTTTTTCATGAGTTCATTGAACATAAAAATAGATTCAATTTTTACCTTCGAGTTCAGTACAAGAAATAAGTAAAAAACAATTCTGTTTCCACAAGAAAATCGATTAACATTGCTATGTTCAGTAAGGCTCTCATATGAATAACCGAGAAATTTCCCTATTATACTTCGTTAACGTTTAGAGTTTATATTAAGAAATATTTTTCACCTAACATTTTGAAAGCTGGTAATTCTATTACATAACGCAAATATACAACCCTTAAACTTGCCTGTTTTAGACATTTTTGATGATATTTCGTTAGACTATAATAAGTTGTAGTGGTTACTGAATTATATAGCTCTTTATCTTTATTTGGAGTTACAGCAACATTCAGGATGTCCGGAATATAAGGAATATTATTTAACACGCGTGTACCCAGCCCCTTTGTTAATATAAATCTGTAGAAATTTTTAATCTAATTTAAAAAAATTGCAAATTTTCCCGTAAAATCTATCATCCTTTACTATGAAACGCATTTAAAGACCTAAATACGACTTTCTTTTGTTGACAAAATATCATGTTATATTTATTGTTAAAGTACTTTTTCGAGTCAAGCTCGCCAGCTGTTTTAATAAAAAGTAGTCGAACGTATTTCTTTAAATCATCTAAATTTGCTTGTAATTAGTACAACACTATCACTTATTAATTATAATTATTTACGCATTAATTACTCACAAACTTATTTAATAAATATCTGAAATTGATATAAGTTTTATTTACATTAATTTGTATATGCATACAAATTACGTAAAATTTTATTAAAACTATTTACCATTTAGATTTAAAACTATTTTTAAAAAATTTCAATTATACACAAGTGATTGCAAATATTAAATAATATGAAGACATTTATCGAAAAAATATAACGTCGTGTTAAAGGGGGTTTATAAAAGTGATAGTTGTTTAAAAGATGTGTTCGTATTCAATAATACAATTATATACATTTTAAAAATGCTACCCATGAAGTAAAACACTTTGGTTTTATTTTAAAGAATTTATAAACTTGTACAATTAGTACACCAGACATTTTACGAAAGGAAATAAAACTTCTTAATTTAAACAGCAATTAGCGGGTATTTACAATACTCAGTTGATAACATCATTAATGGTACTCTGAAATCGCATGTATCATACCGAAACAGTTTGTTCGGCTAAAGATGTACAGTCGCTCAGGAATTTCTTGTTAAATACAGCAGGCCAAGTAGGAGTGAACTAAAAACTTTTATTGCAGAAATTTCGAAAACTATAGAATTTAGGCACATAGTTTATAAGCGTTTCTTGTCGCGCATATTAAAATGTGTCTGCTATTAATGTAATGCGCCTTACATTCTGCACACGCTGTATACTTAAATCGGGAACTCTAAACTGTGACATGAATATATATTTAGAAAAATTAGTGCAAAGTGAAGTGTAATAAATTTATGGGCCATTTTAGAATTACTTGTTTAGAAATTTTACAGAGAAATCGTCAAACTTTATAATAATAAAAATTTTCATATCAAAATAGCACAAAAGTAGCAAATATTGTTTTTTCCGAGGTATTTAACGATTATGGTAGCTAAAATTTTCTATTTGATATAGCAAAAACACATCAAAATGATTACATAATTACTTTACCACCAGAAATTGATGTTGCTACTGGGGAGGAAGAAACAGAACATAATGAAATTTTGACTGTTGGAATGGCAATACATGTACTAGGAACAATAGAGTTATCAAAACGAACCACGTTAACATAGTAATTGTGATGAATGTGATAGCAGACACGATGAAACTAAGCAATAAGCAGAAAAGGTTGCGGCTACTTAAAGATATATAAGATATATTCAAGGTTGAATATGCTTTGAAATGGGTAAGAACAAAACCTACTATTATAAAAAGAATTATACAATTATATATGATTTCAATCAAGATAAAGAAAAATCTGCTAAGGAACTAAAAAAGATTGGTGGTATGGTATCTGGTATCAGTATAGCAAATGCTTGATAGTTGCATCAGTTATGCTCAGATGATGCGAAAAGGAATCAACTAGATTTGATTCACGCTGTTGTTCTGTCAGCATTGGTAATTTTTTCAAAGTACTGAAAACTACTTGCCCAGCGCCAAATGCCACTCAAAAGTAAGTCATAACTGCAAAAAATGTGAAAACTGTGTACCCTCACTGTCCCAATATATTCAATTGAGAGTATATTTATCAAAACCTAAAAATAAAGCCGTATTTTGGCATCACAGTCATTTATTGTAATTAATATAAGCAAGGTTAGGATAAATTCTCTAAAGTGGTAGATCTAGTGGATCTAAGAAGATCATGCGTTATAAAATGAATAGGGGAGACCGGGGCAGAACGGGGTCCGGGGCGGAATGATGTAAAGGTTCCCCTTACCGCCCTGAGTAGCGCAGGTGGGCTATATTTGGTTCGAAGCTT
>JAHWXV010004320.1:0-17535 GCA_024586415.1 Phrixothrix hirtus | reverse complement strand
CGAAACAAACGTCTTTACACTACAGCGAATACAAAAACACTGAGAGCACAACTTCAATGTGATCCCACTTAGCTTTACAACTTGGACTGCCGCATGCCGCCCGGGGAAAGACGATGTAGCATTTCAACGAATGAGATATCATATGGCATTGTGCAGTGAACGAGAAATTTAACTATCGCATCTGTTAAGTTATCTGTTATGGTATTATATATATATATATATATATATAATATAAGCGGGATAAAAACATGTTAGAGAGTGAGTTATTTCATTGAATGTTAAATACATAAATAGAAAAATAGGATAATAAACGTTTTCATTTTTTTAATGTGTAAATGCATATTTATTTGGGAGTTCACGTGGTCATGTGCACTTATTAAGGAACCGCCGCTGGCGTGTACCCGTGATCAGAGATGTCACTCGATAGACGCCGTTAAAATAGCGTAGTTAGTGAATCGCGACCTAGCTACTCATTTACTAACTACAGGCTACCTTGCTTGGGGGAACGGTTTCAGTTCGGCGTCGATGTGCGTTCGCTATTGTTACAACACAACGCACAACGATGTCGACGGCGCTCAGCGTCGTTTCTGTAAATTGTAACCTAGCCACACATTTACAAACGACAGGCGAGTGTGTTCGATGAATGGTCTCGGATCGGCGTCGATGTACGTCCGCTATTGTTACAACACAACGCACGACGATGTAGACGGCGCTCGGCGTCGCTTCTGTAAATCGCAACCTAGCTACACATTTACAAACGACAGGCGAGTGTGTTCGGTGAATGGTCTCGGATCGGCGTCAATGTACGTCCGCTATTGTTACAACACAACGCACAACGATGTGGACGGCGCTCAGCGTCGTTTCTGTAAATTGCAACCTAGCCACACATTTACAAACGACAGGCGAGTGTGTTCGGTGAATGGTCTCGGATCGGCGTCTATGTGCGTCCGCTATTGTTACAACACAACGCACAACGATGTCGACGGTGCTCGGCGTCGTTCACAGCTAGCTACTTAGCAACGTGTTTGTAAACAACTTTGTAGCGATCTGGTGTATGATTGCGCAACATGATGTAATATTCTTAATTAGTTATGTACTAATTAATTGATACTTCAATAATCGGAGATCGTTATTTCGGTTACTTGTCATTGATTATCAAAGCAATCTCAAGTAATTGCGTGATCTTATTTAATTGTTTTATGGCATTCTTTTAATGCAGCTTTTAATTAAGCAATGTTTCTACTATTAATTTTAAATTAAACTTAGGCACTCGCGCACGGTACTTGACACTTTCTTAGAGTTTGTGAAGTCCTTAATTCATTGTTCTCAATTACTCTTCCGTATTTATGAATACAGCGAAAATGCGAACAATTTTTAGAAATTCTTTTAGATCGCGTTTCGCGTTATTCTGTCGTTTCCTATAAACGTTACACGGTTTGACGATCTAACCAGCGATATTATCTGACAGGTTGTTAGGATCACTATTTCCAATTAAGGCTCAAACAATACATACATCTTCATTTAGATATTCTGAACAATTTGTTCCGCATGTGCATATGAATGTTAAAGTTCCATTGTATGCTTATAATAATTATCTCCATATGCACTATATAGAAATAAGCTTCGCTAAGTAGTTTACGATACAAGATGGGTAAATTCCTTATAACAGGTCGCTACCGCGACAATCGTAACAGTTCGGGAAATATATCAGAAGTGACAGTCAACATAGCCTATAAATGTACCAAATCTAGAAGTTCTTATCTTTATAATTAATTAGTCAGTATCATATTTATAGAAAAGTGGAGAATTAACAGTTATAAAAGAATAAGCTCAATGGATTATGAAAAGTAACACAATATAAAATATGATAACCGATAGTTAAATGTAATTGTAATCATTTTCAGATCCGCATTTGTGATTAATTTTATTACAATTTTTTATACATTGTGTTTACCAATGCCCCGTAAGTATGCAATACTATGTATTGCAAGCGCATATTTGTATTTTTGCATACTAAGACGAATAAATGATTAATATTTTTGTAGCGCCTCCCATTGTGTACATATTATTTAATTTTGTGCTGGTTAAATTACAACTAATAGTTATAAGCGTATTTCTGACAATTATAACAAAATTTTTATTCTTATACACATTGTGATAATGTCTGTAACCTGTAATTATTAAGCTGTATTTTTCCAATGGGCGGGAACAGGAGTATAAGTCAATTTTCGGTCAAAAACGTATAAGCCCAATATTTTATATATAATAGGGTTAGATCCAAATTGGTTCTATCCGTATGAGTGATTGGTTTTCCTATAAGCTATGATATAAATGGTGTTTTTAGTATAAATGTAAAAGTAAAAACTGCAAGTCGATAACAGGAGTATGAATGAACTTACACTGGAAAATCAACAATTTTGACATACACTACTTTCTCGCCCATCACAGATTTAAAGCCACACAAAAAATGTAAAAGAAATTAATACTCAAAATTAACTAAGAAAATTAATAAACTTCGTTGAATTATTACAATTATATTGGTATTACACTACAAAAAATATACTTAAACAACACGATAATTATAAATGTAAAACTGAAATTTTCGTAAATTTTACAACAGATCAAAATATTTAACTTTTATTTCCAATGTTGATTAACAAGCTCTGTGAATTTAAAGGAAAGTATCTATAATAAATTATTATTTAAAGGAAAGTGTTATGTAGTTTTGAGAAGCTTTATATAATTGTTACTAATTCTCTAGGAAATTCTTGGGGTATTTCCAGGGATTCTTTGGAAGTCCTCACAATTCTTAGGTCGCGGGAGCTCCTTGAAAGGTCTTGGGAATTCCTAGAAATTTTTGGGGTTTTTCGCTTTTAGAAATTCTCAAATGTACAAGAAAATATTTAGTAGGAATATGACAGCTATCAAATAAGGTATATGTTTGTTTATTAATCTGATACCTATTTGATTTTAATTACATACTAATTAGATGTTTGGTTATTCCTTGCTCACAAACATAACAAATTTTAAATGCAATAATCTTTAATAATCAAAACACGTGCTAATTATATATTAAAATTGAAGGGTTACACCTAATTGTGATCTTGAATACCTCTTTGGAACTTGTCTAATTTGTAACATTCTCGCAGTAAATGTTACAACGTTTGCAATCAAAAACGTAAAATTCAATCAAGTGAAGTATTCCGAAAGAAATTCCACAAATGTTTCCAAACATTATCATCAAATATTTTAAATGTGTTTGAAGAAATTTAGTCAATGACCTTGACTTCAAACTGATTCTTGTTCCATGTAATGGTTTTTTTTAAAAGAAAATAAGAATTTTGAGGATCCCAATGATTACTTAGTATTTTCAAGATTAATGGACATATTGGTTAGACAAGTGCTGTCTTAGAAGAACTATTGGGAAGTAATTTTCTGCTCTGTTCACAATTATGCTAGCAGTATTTTTAAGGACTCTTTAAATACCAAATAAATTACATCCAAATCGTAGGGAACGTTTTAAACTGTAAACCAACCAAAAATTTGTTTCACCAAATCACCGTAGAATTATATGTATTTTGCCACCCTAGAGGATTCCTTGTAAAGCCCCCAGGTTTCTTTTTCTTAAAGTGCAAAATTTTGTGAAAAAAGCTGTTTATTGCAGTATTTTGCAAAATATGAAGATTTTGCACAAAATGCAAATACAGAATGCAAAATTTTTCCCCAATGGAATAAATGTTGGGTTTTGAACGATATTTGGTATAAGAGACAGAAAAAATATTCAGCTTAACTTCAAATGTTATTCTTATTATTGTACAGGAAGATTATTTAAAAAACGGTTATTGCTCAAACAAACATTCCGCATGTTCGTTGTAGTTGTCGTCGCAATTTTCCTCAATCTCAGTTTAAATCAACAGCATTTTCATTTCCAATATACATTTTCTCTCAAAAAACGTATTTAGGAGAACTTTGGCCTACGCGAAAAATTATGATACCATGCAAATATATTGAAAATAGTTTGAAATGCTTTATTGAAAATTTTTTGATAAACAAACCAAATGACGGGTTTAATGAGCATGAGCAATTGCAATTGTATCTCTGGTGTCGCCAGCAAATACCTCAATATCTTATTATAAATAGAACAACCTGTATATATTTGATGATGTAGTTAAACTGCTGTCAATAATGCCTTTCATTCTATATAAATATTACGCTTTTGACGCTAATGAAATAAATATAAATTAAAAATGCTCTTTCATCCAATTAATTTGTCCATTTCAAGAAAATTCCGTTTTACTTTATTTATCTTAAAACCATTTATAATAATACAGTTAAATCTGCATAAATATTAGTTATTCAGTTATTCATTTAAAACCTGTCTCCGTTGAATTCTCTTTAGCTTAAAATGAATTTTAAGAATTTCTTTGGTCAACTGAATTCAGACTGTAAGTTTCAACTATTAAGATTTAAATTTATCGAAAATTATATTTAAACGACGTGAAATAGTAAATTAATTGATATCATATTTTTTTCAAGTTAAGGAAATACGATTAAATTTAATTTGTATACAGTTGGAACCCTTTAAGGTAATTCCCCGTACATACTGTTCTTTCAACAGCATGAATTCCATTAATAACTTGAAAGCTACTATTGTAAGCAGTTAGTGGCTCCCGTAGGAACACGCATAAATTAAGAGTGATATGCGTTAAGAAATATATACTGATTCTTCGTCCATGTCCCAAGCGGATTATGTTAAGTGGAGGACTCCAGATTAGGCGGTCGTTGGGTGTAGATGTATCTAAATTCACGTTTTATTTTATGTAAAATTTTAATAGTCTTTGGGACGATGTGGTACACTGAGAACTTTGTAAGTGATTAGTCGAAGTGTCTTAAAATTCCCGTAGAATTTGTATGTTCCCCTCCGTTATTCCAAAGTAATGAAATCACACCTTGTGGGGAAGCTTAGTCTGCACACCAAGTTGGGTGCATCTTGATGAAGGTATCTGTCGCATAATCTAGTTTCGTACGAAGTATGTCTTGCTTGTTAAATGGGAAAACTTCTGATAGAGAGACATATTCACGTTTCCCTGCAAGTCACATACAATATTTTACTTCGTATTAATTAAGTTGTCGTTTGTGTCTTAGATAAATTAGGTTACACGTCAAGACATCAGTATCCGTAATAACTACTGTGCCAGCAACTTTCAGATTACCGTTGGTTAATTGTCAATTATACTCCACTGCCCGTATTGCGGACAAAGCTTTGCGTAATCGTAAAGTTAGCTAACACAACTCTGTTTATTTAGCCCGTTCAGTTATATTACCCATATTTCTAATTCTTCACTGCTTTATTTCCATTATTGAATTGCTACTTGGTGTTAGCCATGCCGTTGTACGACAACCCCAATGACCAAATTGTTTGAGCTAAAATGCGAAGTATATTAATTGGTATGAATTACTTCTGGTAAGGGGGTAATGACCACATTGATTCCGACTCAACTGTCCTCCGTGCGACTATCTGCATATTTTTACAATTACGATTGACATATCTTGTCATTATTTACCTAAAATTAGTAACAAGGGTTGTTTTTATCTGTACTTTGTTGTTATGAATGCCATTCCTGTGTTTACATAAAAGTTTTAATTTCACAAATCGCTTTATTGAATTTATTGCTAATAATTAATTCAAGTTATAATTTATGCCATATACGATATGAACATATTAAGATTTCCCTCGCCTTTAATTAACAACCACATTTAAATAATTGCCAAGTTAATTTAATTTACTGGTATGATTTTAATAAATTAAAGTGTAGTTAATTATTATTTATACATATACCGAGTGGAATTAAAATATGTTCCATTTTCAGTTTCAAATATTGCTTTAGGTCCACCCTTTGGGCGCCGATTAAGTATCTTAGTAACAAATCTAACAACTTGCTTATATACAGGAAAAGTGAAAGCGACTAGCTCTTGCGTCATTAATTTACTTAAGTGCGTCTATTACATCGACTATTAGTTCACTTATCATCATAAGCAGCGTCGCTTCCTGAAGAGCTCTAGTTCTTTAAGAGGTAAGATAACTTTTCACCTTATATACAGAGTGCGTTATTGTCTCTGTAAGGCTGCGACAGAAACTGAAGGGGCTCAAAATTGTCGATTTTGGTCTTATTCGGTACGGTATTCAACACTAGATTACCGTCGAGGCATGATCGACTCCGTTTTTCTAGCCTGGTAGCGATTGGATACATCCATTTAGACACACAATAGGGTTAACTAATGTAGAATTCGTCAAGAACGGAAGATGTCTATTCAAAACTCGTTTTAAAGTTTCTATCTGAAATAATGGAAAGTGTGTAAATTATATTTGGTAAATAAATCGGGACATTTTGTTTTTTGAACGTACTGCTATAATAATTTATATTCATATTTAAGTGTGTAGAAAAAATGCTGTTAATAATTTTGAATTTGCAAATGAGTATATCTTAAAAAAATCATTGTACGTTCAATTAAATACTACAACAGTAGATAAGCATAATTTAATCAATAATGCATCACAGCTTATAATATTAACAACAGTTTAAGAAGAAGTCAATTCAATGGCCAAACAACCTTTATCCGCTCAAATATTGTTGACCATTCGTCTAAATATACATCAGTGAAGCTAGTGTTTGAATTTTCAACTATAAGCAGTAGATGCCCCTCAGATTCAAATTGTATTGCCAGAGAATTTTAAATATTAAGCTGTGGTTTAGAACGACTTTGGCAAAAAATTAAAAGATAGTTTTTTAGAGTGACTACGATAACTTTCACTTGGATAGCAAGTTAATCTAGTACATCGAAAACACCGGTCCGTACAATATATTAAGTAATAGTGCTAGTAAAACCCTTACTAAATCATATGGTTTGATTTTCTACCAAGGGAGTACACTTGGAAGTAGTTAGTAATCTGACTACTTCGTCGTTCAAACGATTTATCTCACGAAGGGTACCCATTTCAAGTACGTCTTCGGACAGTGTCACAAACTTTTTTGGTGCAAATGCTTAATGAGTTGAAAGAAATTTGGAGATGTTTAAACGATCATAGGTTGCTGAATATCTGCCTTATGAATCCATAAAATGGTAATTCACTTCAGTTAGTTGAACTCACATGGGTGGCCTATGGTAATAATCCATTAAAAACGCCAATTATCTATTCAAACTGGCGAGCAATGTACTATTGACGTTCGAGGAATTATCAACAGTTTTAATTGATGTTGAAACCTGTCTAAATTCTAGCCTTTATGTCCATTAAGCATTAATTCATATGATTTGTCAGCTTTAATCCCTGGCCATTCTTTGATTAGGGATTCTTTACAATCATTACCTCAAGCTGATCATATTGGTTTAACAATTGGAAGGTTTACCAGATATCAACTGCTCACTCAGACGTTACAAAGATTTTGAAGTCATTACAGTAAGGAATATCTCTCCCAACAGCAAACTAGATACAAATGGCGGAAAAGTGCCAAATTCGTAATTGAACCCGATGCACTCGTAGTGCTCAAGAACGAAAACCTTCTTCCGCAATATTGGCATTTGTGACGTCTCACTGAAGTTTATCCTGAAGGTGACGATGTAATTCGAGTAGTGACATTTGAAACAAATAAAGGTCAAGCTAGACGTAGCGTTTCAAGATTATGGGCGTTCCTACAGAATGATGACTAAGTATATTTTTGAATTATGGATGTTAAAATGTTTTGGCAAGTGTTTGTCATTCTAAGTTAAATTTATTATAAAGTATATAAATTGAAAATCGCAGCTGTCAACGTGAGCGGCTTAATGTTACCTCATATTTAACAGGAGATTGCTTAAAAATATATTTCATTTAATTACGGCAATGGTAGATAAACATCATTCAATGAATAGTTCATCACAGCTTACAGCATAAACAAACACAGTTCAAGAAGTGAATACAACTCAAATATTTTTGTTAAAATTTGTGTCTAGTTGGACCTGCAATAAAATTGGAGTATAAACTGAAATTGCGAGAATTGGCACTATTCAACTCTAAATAATATAGAACGGCTAAATTACCAGGATAATGAAATAGGGACATTATTAACTTGCAAATGTTTTGTTCAAAAGATAATGAACGTGAAGGGTAGAAGTTCGTTTTGCTGACACCGTTAATTTTCGAGTATGAGTCGATTGATAATTGTTAATGGATTCAGAGGTATATTAAATACCGACGGAAGTTTTAGGCTAATGAAGCGCGCATCTTTAAATGGCGTTTTGTTGGGCACTCTCTTATGGGCAATGTCTTAGCAGGACAGTAATATTTAGAACTTATTACTTTATCAATTTAAGATTACAAATAAGAAAAACGTTTGCAGTTTATTTAATGCATCTAAATCGCTATATTTCTGGACATTTCTGGGTTACTTTAAAATTTCAAAAATATTTAGATGTACAAGTACTAATCGTTACATCTTGATCAATAAAATTTTACTTCAATCTCTATTAGATATAACCTTGAATGCAAACTTTCTAAGCAGTCAAATGGAAACGTTTCTAAACAAGTTTCCAATGGATATGTATTGAATATTATGCACCACCAATAGTGAAGTTTTAAAGGAAATTTCTAACGAAATATCAAGAAATATACAGGAAGTTCCGTTTAAGATTAGAAATTGTACTCATCCATCGGGATCAATGAATGTATCATATGCGAGGAGCACGCCCCGCTAGCATCTCAGGGATGTGTACCAAAAGTTCTAAATTATTGATTGAATAGGCAATAGCACTTTAAAGGTGACAAAAATTTGGGAACGTATATAAACAAGTCTGGTTTAAAAAGTTGGTAATTAGTAAAATTTGTTTGTATTATAAATAAATAAACCAAGATATATAGCTGGTCCTGAAAAGCACGAATAAAGCGTCAGGCCTCGTCTACTGCTCAATTAACAACAAAGTAGTGCTTTCAAAAGCATTTTCCCCGGTACCATACACGAAATACTTGTAACGACATGAATATAATTAGTTAAATTGATTTTGCAATATTTGGTATTCACATGGAAATATCATCATTCGCTAGCTTAGTCAACAGTAGCAACGAAGTTTTAATGCGGATTTTAATAAGGATTACATTGCGACCGCTAATGACGACCAGAATATTAATTTTGTCGAGCAGAAGTACAAAAAAAGCAATTTAGATCAATAATAAAAAGGCAAAGTAGTTACAGAGCAATACAGTAGTGATGCAATATAATTTGTTACAACGTTACCAGAATGACCACAATGATATTAGATTTGTTACCACTGACGGCATGTGGTAGAAATTCATTCAGTTAACTACTGACAATCCCTGGACTCGGATTTGAACGGTGAACAGGCGAAAGTGATTCAAATCTATTGAGTTGTAAATATAAAAACGCAGAGTATCTGTGATACTAAATGGTCAGCGCACAATCCTCTGTACTGAATGGTCTTTTTCGACAAACGGCGGATATTAGCATAAATCAATGTATTTTTTATTAAAAGAAGTTAATTTAAGAGGAACTAAAATATACGGCAATACTCTCATAAATCTGCGCTACAGAATATCAAATTATTCAACTCAGTCTTGTCGTGCCCTGCTGCGTTCGGGCTTCAATGTGCACCTTATTTTAAGATTCGGACGCTGGATAACTTTTAAATTATACAAACAATTTTTTATTTTGAAATTTCGGCAACTGCTATAGATATATGCGTTTGCAGCCATAAGTACATTGCCAGATTTAAATGTAAAACGCATATACCTTAAGCACAATAGTGTGGAGCTTATGGTGTATGAAAATATGCTTCTAAGATTACGCACATTTTCGCAGTAGAGCGAAAATTATTGTGCAGAGATATGACATAGTATAATAGTTGCTAAATGGTTTAATTAGTGTCAACCGTGATATATATGTTTTTTGGTGGTGTATTAGAAAAATCAGTTTTTGTATTGTAATTTAAGTTGATTTGTTTAGGGATATGCGCCAGTAATATTTGACTGACGAATAAAGAATAAGGGGAAAAACAGAAGAAGCGCCACCTTCGAAACATTCACGCAACACAAAGGCACATAACACTAAGGTTCAAAGTGAATCGGCGAGGTGTGCATACCCGTTTGTAAGATCCGAACTGTAGAATTTATAGGTATATGTCACCTCGGCCGATTTCCCGCTCAGTTGTCGCGAGGAAATCAAGAATTGAATCTGCCATCTCACTGCGTCGGATGTAGTGTATTATTATTTTATCTGAATAAGGGCGCGAAAACTGTGATCCTTTTGGTCATTGATAAGAAAGGGAGAAAGCATTGACAATTTAGTTTAATTTCGTAACGGACAAAAGTGGCATCTGTAATATGCTTAACGAAACTTTCGTAGGTATTTTTATGCTTTTCTTGTGGTGGAAGAACGCTGCACACAACAATTATATGACATTTATATAACTTGCAAGGCAGATGGTACGTAAACAAAGCGATTTTAAAAATTAAGTTATGTTCTTAATGCGAAAAATGGTTTTGACATTTAATCCAAGCTCCATCACTGCAACAATATCGCGAAATATTGGGTTTATAACTAAAATAACATAATCATAAATATGCGATAATTATAGAAATAATTGTTGAAACCGTAGCAGTAGCTTTACAAAAAGAAATTAAACTTTTTTTCAATAAAAGGTTTTTCATTCATCAAATTAAGATGTCGTTTGGAAGTACAGTTTATGTAATTTTAAATAATGGCAGAAATTCTTTTCAAAATGGCTTTCCAAGAAAATAATTGCCTAAATAATAATTACTATAATTTAATGAAATTTAGACAACTTACAATACATAGTTACTGCCAATTACATATATACGATTTTTGCACTGTTAAATATGCTGACGCCGATTTGTTATCATCGCCATGGTGTCAAGTCAACTACAATCGCTTGATCTGTTTGTAGCCTAAGGACTGCAAGATATCCAAACACTCCATTAGTGCATTTTGGTATGTAGCTTTAAACGTGTAATATCTTCTTACAAAGTCGGCATCTATCATAACTTCAAAATTAAGTGAAATATCACTTTGATTTTCATTCTACATAAAATAATTTTATCAGATTTCTGAGCTTTTACCATTAATTTCTTCTATATTAATAGAAAATCTCATACTGGCAGTTCCATTTTATTTACTTTTGATATTGAAAGATGCCAATTTGCAACATTCTTTGAACACACCTTCAACTAATTTGGACATTTTTAATTTTTCATGATGAATTAAAATGACAAAATATTTTTTCCGATATTTAAACCTAATAATCGTCACATACGCTTTACTTGATATTAACTTCAACTCTGAAGATGAACTTTATACAGTTAGAAACATAAGATATATTTGTGCTTTCTAACAACTAAGTACAAGTACAGGTAGGACATCGTACTATCTTATTATTTACTCACTTGTTGAACATTATTGGGGTATATTCTGATTAAATAAACTCAATTATTTCTCTTGATAATAAAAGATGGCGCATTTTGCAGATTTGTGCTCAGATGCGTTGAGTTGCGTATATTTTAACATACGCCCACCTTGAGGTGCTACTGGAGTTTTAATTGAGATTGTCTATACTTGCTGTTTTCAACTTGTTTATAATATATGAGCGATAACTTTTTTCCTCTGAATTGGCGGTGGCATAAATCCATCGCACTTTAGCTTATTCTATTTCTCGTCAAACTGAGAGCTTGCATTAGAATGCATCTCTCTCAATTTGATAGATAACCATTTACTAAAAGATAAACTAAGCTAGGGCAAAATTGATTTATTTCATGGTCAGTTTATGAGACAAAAATTGTGGCGTACATGCTACATTTGCATGCAGATAGATTGACAGCATTCTTAATTGGTGCATTTACAAAGTTTACATAAAGACCTGTATAACGTAAATGTTTAGTGTATAGTCCATAAATTAAACCATAATTTTTGTGAGTAGTTTCTTTAATGGAGATATGTTGGGTGATTAATTATATAGTCCGTAAACTACATTAAGATAGTGATTTCTAAACTGAATTATAAATAAGAGCATGCGCCATTCATAAACTAATTTTCCGTCTCACAAACGAATTTTAAATATAAGCGTGACTAAATGGATTGTAAAATTTTATCTAATACGTGAAATTTATGTATTCGTAAATCAATACGAATTTTACAAGATT
The DNA here is from genome assembly GCA_024586415.1 of Phrixothrix hirtus. Taxonomy (NCBI): domain Eukaryota; kingdom Metazoa; phylum Arthropoda; class Insecta; order Coleoptera; family Phengodidae; genus Phrixothrix; species Phrixothrix hirtus. Next base: position 5,333 of record JAHWXV010004320.1, on the reverse strand, counting down.
TCCTGAACTAGAATCTAATCACATATAAGATACTAGGGTTTGTTCGACTCTGCTTGTTTATCCCTTTATTCCGCATATTTCCAAACATCGAGATATCCACAGCAACAAAAGAAACTCAACACACTAAGGTCGGGAGATCATTTTGTCAATCGTATAACAATACTATTACAGTCTATACCTATTCGGATCACCACTTCTGAAGTGACATCAAATAAATTCTTTTCTACCGTAAACTGACCGTGTCGATGTCGTGATTGACATGTCAATAAAAAGTATTTGGAGATTGTTGGATAACAAGTAACCGAAGATAACTCCACTTGGCACTTCCTTTATACTAGCTGCAGAAGTGATGACTCCATTTAGGGGCACTATGTACTGATGGACCCTTATTTATTGACCACAGATTGATCTTTATTACACAATTCTTTTGTTAAGAGAATAATGGATAGTTTTTATTTTATTTAAGTGGTGTCTTTTAAAACTTCGGAATGAACACTTGTTTAGCTTAAACCCAATAATTGTTTGCCTATTACAACTGGCACTTTTACACATTAAGTTACGCTTTATAAATTGTCTAGAGTAAATTGTATGTTTAAATGTTAAAAAGTTGTACCTAATGTTGAATAACGCAGAGAATGTAATACGTAACTAGTGAATAATTATAGACGTTGAATAGATTTATGTTTGCCCTAGAATGTTTAGAAAGCTAGCTAAACAAAGGTGCCTTGAAATAAAAAAATTAAACGTTGCCAGAAAGAAGGCGAGAGACAGAGCAGTAAATTGTATTGTAGATTACAAAGAGGAGATGAAAATTAATGGAGGCTTAGAAAAATTAAAGTCGAGGTTAATTCAAAAAGGTTTTGTGTCGACTATTTATAAGCTTATTACGAAACAATAACCGTTTAATTTATAGAGACAGAGAATTATTTCAGAAAGAGGAAAATTTCAGAAGGTTGAAGTTTTATTATTTATATTAACAGAAAAAAAGGTAAACAGGTACATCTAGTTAGTTCAGAAATCCCATATTGAAAGACAAATAAATTTTAAATTAAGAAAAATCTTAAATTTGAAATAAGTTTGCTTGTTGTTAAGTAAATTTTACTGGAGAAAGTTTAAGATTATTATCGTTAAAGCAGTAACGAGATCCAAAAGGTCTTTAGTGAGAGTTCTTTGTATAAGAAGCCAGTTTTCATCAGAGTTTTTATTGCCAAGTAAGCTTATAAGTTAACTGTTTTATGAGGATTATTTCCCAACTTTTCTAATAAAAAACTATCCATTAAGAGATGTGGTCACTAGGTCATGCGTTCATTGTTTCCCCTCTTTAGTTTCTACTAGGCGCTCATCCCTTATTTCTCGGATGAAATATTAACTCGAAATTACTTTTTGCTGCTAAACTCTTTCGGCATTTCTTAATACCATTTTTTAATTTTCTTGAATAAAGTGAAAGCCGCGCCCGTCATTTTCCCTTCTCGCTTTCGGCAATATTAGTGCTACATCCTGGAAAATTGGTAACTTTATTTTCTAGATCAACTACTGGAGTAGAAAATGAAATAGCCCGTCTCGATTCTAACTCTATTAGGGGTGAGCATAAACGCGCTTCAGTTTTCAAGCCTCCCTCTTAGAACTAATTAAGTGCTTGTCCTAACCTGGGAAAACCTTAGATGTACAATATCATGTACTAAACTTGCTTAATCTCTTTTACAAATAGAGAAAAAGGCATCTGATATTGTCGGATATTGTCGAATTTAACATTATTTATACGTAGGCAGAACTAATTATTTTAAAACAAATATTTAAGTTGAAAAAGATTTCAACTTGAATTAATTAATTTTTCATTATACAGTTGCGTGACTAATATCGTTAGAATATATCTGTTCTTTGAAATGTTTCAAACTAAAAAAATGAGTTCACAAAAATACTTTATATAACTTTATTAGCATTCATTTAATATTTATAATAATTCTATAGTGTAAGAAACGCCCGTAGGATATTTCTAAATATAATTTCTCTAGGATAACATAATAACGATGTAATCAAGACCTTTAAGTCTAATCCTAATATACAATTTTTAAAATAGCCGTATCTAAGGCAGATTGGAATGTATTGTTTAAATGCGTTACAACCATTTAAAAGGTTCATTGCTTAAATTAAATGTATCTCGTGATCTGAAATTAGTGCGCTATTCTTGAAAATGCAAACGTTTATTAATAATTAATAGCCAACTTTGAATTTTCAAAACGGTTACAAGTGATACTGAAATGAGTTCAGGAATCGCTTTTCCAGAAGTAAAGCTTTTGAATCTAATTACGTGTTATTAATTTTGAATAATATTTGCAAATATTTTATTTATAAAATGGTAGCACGGTTTCCTCTTTACGAATTAGTTTTACTAACTTTTGTTACCTAAAATTGTTTCATTCCTAAAACTGCAGTCATGTTCTCCATTTATAACTTACACATTACTAATGATTTTTGATAAATATAGTGTTACCCCTTTATCTAGCTTTATTATCATAATTTTTAAGTTATCTAAAAATTAATTGTTTGGAATAAGTCAATCACTAATAATGTTATCAATTGTTTATAACATTTAGCTGGGCATGGCGAAATAGGCACCAATTCACTTACAAAATTTTATCAAAATTAAAATAAGTTTCTGCTGTTGGTTTATAATTTTCAATGAATCTTTTACAATTCGATCTTCCAAAATTAATTTAAAAATTTTGATCTAAAAATTACCGTGACGTTAAAATGCTTCTCAGAATCCCAATGACTAAAGCATTTTCGTTTTTAAAAAATTAATTCTAAATTATTTTAAGGTCAACTATATGTTACGCCCACTATTATTACAGTTCCTTCTACAACATCTTAGTGATCCTTAATTATCAGTAGAAGTGACGCAGTTCGTTCTTAATAGATTATTAATGATTTTACTGAATGTTATTCGTTTCAAAGATCTTGGAAATTCAAAGATATTGATTGCCCACAATGTACCACATTTTAAACAAGACATCTTATTTATAAATAAGGGCGGATAATTATAAGTCAAATGTGCTTTGTGTAGAAGTTAAATACGAGCCTAGCGATGGCATAGCCTTTCAACTTTTGCACGACTTGGCACTTGTTTATATTAATTCAATGTTAATAATTATACAACAAACCGATATTTATAAGTAAATATTAAAATGCAATTTTACCATAAATATCTGTTAAATATAGATAAATAATAGTATTTTATATACCAAGGGACTAAAGTGCTTCTTTTAATCCCTCTGAGCGGGATTAAATTTACTTTATCTCCCTTGGGACTAAAGTACAATTTTATTTTCTTGAGATTAAAAGTGACACTTTAGTTACGGAAACAATCCACTAAAGGTGACGTTTTTGTCCCGAACGTGCAAAAACCAAGTTTATTCTCTTTGAAATGCGTCACCCTAGATATTTATGAATATAATAAAACGATGTACGTACCATTCTTAATCCCTCGAGAGATTATTCCTCCCTCGGGATGAAAAGAAGTACTTTAATCCCTTGGTATATAGTATACTATTTTCTATGCTGGAGAAATTATTTAAAATGGAAGTCGAAGGGAATTCTGATTTATTAATATTTTACTGGAACTCAGTTTACCTATCAGTTTTAAAAATTTTAGCTGTGACGAATACAAATTCGTGATGATTTTACAAGCCCTGCATTAATAAGTATAAAGATTATCGAAAGAAATGAGGCTAAAAGCGAAGAAACTCACGTAATTATATCTAACACCATTGGCTAGACATAAAAATTATAAAAAAATTATGAAACCATGGAAATATAATAGGCCTGTCAAATTATTGAAATAAAACCCGAATCCTTGCAAAACGTTATATAGTTACAATTTTTGAATAAGTTATTAGGACCAAGATCAATAAGCAATGGCCAAACAACTGTATAATTTTCCCATTTTTCTTGGTTTTGCCCAATATCTCTCAAAACAAAATTGAATTTTATACAATGTTATAGTTTTACATTTTCTGCAATGTAAGTGCAAAATACCGTACGTTCAGATGTTTTTAAATTTGAAAAATGCCCGATCTTTTCCAAAAAAACGAAAAAATTTCATTTTAGCGATGAATTTTGCCAAATATCTCAAAAAGTACTCATCCGACGACGACAACCATAAGTAATGACTTTGAATTACTTTATGTAGGTTAAATTTGAACACAGGTTAACATCCATAGGTCTAACGGGTTCTTAGAAAATTGCATACAACCAAAAGTGTGGTAAAATGATTTTAACAAAAAAAGATATAAACAGCTTTGTAGTAAGGTAATTTTTGAAGAACTAACACTTATTGAAATCCCACAAGAGAAACTTCTTGTAAATAGTAGCAACAAGCATCAACTCATTCTTTGCTTCACAATGCACTTTAACAGCAAGGCACTGAAGTGCGAGAAACTGAAGAAGACGAGGATGTGGACATTGTTACCACAGCTCCTTCTGAAGGTACGGACTTCGAATATGTCGTCATAATTGGGGAAATGTGGATAAGCTGGTCCTCCTTGCAGGTTTAGGCTTCAACGTGTACCTTTGGAAATGTAGTAGAGGTGAATATGGCGGTGTTACCTTCTCAAGCTCGTCTTACATACATGGAGCGACGCAATTACACAAGAGATTGTACTTTTTCTACATATATTCAGCAAATGCGATATCATGTCTGCTCCTTTCCGGTTAGGAGAAACCACTATACGGCACACTGCAGAAAACTTCCCAGTTTATCGAACTGGCTGCGGTATTCCTGTAACAAGGTTGCAATTATGAGCATATCGCCAAAACAGCTGTGAAGTTTTTCGTTGCTTTATACGGAAGTGTATGATTGAATAACCTCCGCTATCGGCTTTTCTTAAAGACAGTGTAAATACAAAAGTGAATATTGCGTGTTTGCGCCCGAATCAAAGATGCTGCAGCTAACCATTTTCTAGAATGTATCATCAGATTCAGAGTGGATGGGGTTTGAAAAAACCCAGAAGAGAGGGGTTAGAAGCATACCGATCAATAGCTCAAATCAATAACCACAACTCAACATACTGCTCCTTAAATCTTACTGCGATTCATATCATGTAAGTGTAAAAAAGGATGCAGAGGGGGGTGCGCCTGCTGGAAAACGGAACTAAAATGTTCTATAGCAAGTCATGCCAAAACGCTCTTGCAATGAGCTTAGAAGGGGACTTCCACATAGATGAAGACCCGACAGTGAGAAGAACTTTGTTTTTTTCTTTGGTGCACAACAAACCGATGCAACTTCAACAAACACTTTAAAAGATCATAACGTTGCATGACGTTTGGAGTAACTA
>JAHWXV010004269.1:0-16651 GCA_024586415.1 Phrixothrix hirtus | reverse complement strand
TTAATTGTTATTAAAATAATTCGTTTGCCATAAAATTTAAATTATTGTTAAAGTTTGTGTTTTTTACCAATAACTCGATAACGGAGAACAATCGAAAAATGTTCCACTCTTAATTTTCGATTTGTGGTAGGCCCCTGAACCAAACCCCAAAAGCATGGGCATCAATTCTGAGACACCCTGTATACGTAATAATGTATATTACTGTATATGTATTTCATAATGTTAAATTTGTAAAATGTATACAAGTACATTTAACGCTGCCATCTTGGTTGGTCAATTTGGAACAACTTTACGTGTTTAGGACGCTTCTTGTGTGTGTAATTTATTTGCTCACTGTATATGTATAATAATGTACATTAATATATATTTGATAATGTTAAATTTGTAAAATTTAATGTTTTCAATACATACGCACAAAATGCTAACGCCGCCATCATGGTCGGTCAATTTGGATACAACTTTACGTGTTTAGAGAGCTTCCTTAGTATTAGTTTATTACATAGAAACTACTGTATAAGACATTTAATAAATTATAGTACGTAGAATAAGAAATGTCTTGTTTTACAATGTATTACGTCTAAGCGTAGTTGATGATCATTGCTTTGCAAAAATTTTGTGTTAATTGCAACTCATATCTACCAAAATAAAAGATAATCGTTAAGCATCTTAATTTGCTTTAATTTAAAATAAAACGAAATTTAAAGTATATAAATAATTTTTTATGGATGATACTGTCAATTATTCCAACAATTTGTCGTATATCAATATTTAATGTCCTCGCGAAGCCGCCTCAAAACATTGCAGTAAAACTTAGAATTAACTGTTACACCTAGTGGTAGGAATTTTCGGTACACAATGCCCTTCATGTTGAAAGAAACAACGAGAATGCTCTTGATATTGCTTTTCACTTGCCTGCATTTCTTCAGTCTTGGTGAAGTAGGACGCTTCCACTGGGTCGACTGTTGCTTGGTTTCTGGATCATATTCATAAATCCAACTTTCATCACCTGTTACGTTTCTAGACAAAAAGTTAGTATCTTCCGAAGCAAGCCGTTTTAGCTCAATAGACGTATCAATTCGTTGCTGTTTTATCAATTGTCAAAAATTTTCGAACAAATTTTGCGGCGGTATGGTGCATTCACAGTCGTTACTCACAATGCGCTGGCACTAATCCAAATTTAGCGGCAATGCCTTCAGTGGTCTAACGACGGTCTTTACGAACACAGTGTTGGATTGCTGCAATGTTTTCTGGCATCGAAGATCTTCTTGATCGTTCGTCATCTCCAATCTCCATTGTACCCGCTTTGAAGTGGACATGCCATTCAAACGAACGGTCACCAAACGCTTCCTGAATCATTTTATACATTTCAGTAACATTTTGTTTAGTTTAAAACAAAATTTAATGCACGCAAGTTGCATCCATCGTAAAGTTCGCATACTGGTACAGTTAACACTGTATGCAAACCGTCATGCTACTCAACTGAACAGGTTCAAACTTCTCACATATATTTGTGGTTGCTGCCTCCTATTGGCGCACGCCAGAACTATTTCACATTTGCGTTATAGAGGAGTAGTTCGGGAATATTTGGATACCACCTCGTATATTCAAATTTTAATTGCAATTGGGACCTAGCGATTTTCATTAAATGCTACTAAAAAATTCATATCTGTATTTAGAACTAAAGCTTTGAAATAATGGTATTAAGAATGGAGATAACTTAGGTACAGTACTGTATGTGCGCATGCCTGAGTTGTATTATCTGTAAACAAGCGTCGGTTTAGAATTTCAAAATAACTTAATTAAGCGATTTTGGCAACAACAGTATTCACAGGTTTAGAAAATGGCTTGGCTTTTCATCGCACTGTTTTAATTCACAAATTTTATTTTAGAGTTAGTCGAACGCTAAAAAGCAGTTACTTCGGATGGATTATTTTCTATATTTTCTTGGCTTTCGCCACTTGAATTTAAATTATAACCGAAATTAACAATTAAATACAAACATTTAGACTATCTATTCGAGGAATTTTAACTTACGTTATGTGATCAATTTCCAATGAACATATTATGACGTCATGCGCACTAACAACGCGCACTGTTAAACCGTTTCAAATACAGATTTGCAGTTTTAGGTAAAATACAAGTAACCAATTTTGTTTGTAATGCATTAAAGCTCTCATCGAGTTCTTTATAGTTGAAAATTATTTTAACAGGAAGCTGTACAAGAAAAATGGACCTGGTATCGTAATCCAATTGGGTATAAAAACATAATTACTTAAAAGCGATGAGAATATTAGAACGTCTACCTTTACATGTTTATACCGAGGGAGTGACACTTACATCAAGAAACAGAATTATAAACCTAACAAAAAAAGTTACATTTGTTCTGTATACAGTGATTGTCATAAACGATACAGCGCCCTGTAATTTGAGCAACTTCCGACACTTTCGTACCCTATCTTACGACTTGGTTTTAGACAGTCGCTTCATGTGTAAAGTAAATGCAATTAAATTACTAATTTCTAATTCCTGCCTATTGCATTCTACGCTTTTAATTTTTTTCAGGCAAGTCTTTGTATTTTGATAAAGTTTATTTACAAATTGTTCCTTTGCAAACCATTGAGTCAAAAATTGAGGTTAAGTAAATATGTACTAAACGAAGTTTAATAAAGATACTTGTTGACAATTCGGCGTTGTTCACAAGATCATTTACTTTAAAGCAAACAGTGAACATAAGTAAACTTGCTTTTGTTAAGTAAATATTGGCACACTGTAAAAAAATATAAAGCCTTCACTTTATGAAGGAGTTTAATAGTTTACAAACAGAAAATACAATTTTAGATATTTATCTTGGTTTAATTCCCATAATATTACCGTTGTGATTTGTGTTGTGGGGTAGTACACTCACACATCATAGAAAGCACCACAGAGTAGGAATTTTAGATGTCTTGGAGTGATAAACCGGATTTACTAAAGAAAGGCAGTCACGAAAATCGTTTTATTGTAACCAACTTAAAGAATCTAAAATATTTATTAATAAACAAAATTCTTTGGAAAATAATTTCGTTTTTACATACACAATTCAGAATTTAAACTAGAAAAAAGAAAATAAATAACTTCGGATGCGACTAAATCAATTTTTGATGAATACGTAAAGTAGTAATGTTCAAATAATTCAGAAATGATTAGTTTTTATTAAACACAATTCAAACAATTAAAACTTTTTTTAAATATTTTTTACGTAGTATTAAGTGCTTTAATTAAAAACACGTGTAACAACAAGGTTGGAAGGAAAGTAGTGGCAACACTATCGTCACGTAATGTATTAAACAATGAGGGCGTTGTTATTTCTAGCACATGTCAAGTAAGAGGACGCATCTATACAATGCACCTAACGTCTTGACCAGTGCTTATCAAAGTCGGCCATTATCCAAGGGCATATTTATTTCAGTTATTTAGTTCACTTTATATTGATGGGCTAAAAAATAGCCATGACGAAGATCCCTGTGTACACAAGGTCACAACCAAGGCGGAAGGTCTTCCAAAAAAGGTTTGAGAAGCACTGATCTAGACCGACGAGTATTAGTTGTTAAAATACTTATGGTAAAGAGGACCTCTCCCAACAAATGTTTTATAAGCAAACAACGAAGTAGCGTGGGGAAGAACGCTAAAGTGTGTTATGAGGGTATAAGGAAAACATGTAGCAACACTGAGTGTTAGCGTCTTGTCAATACTTCGATGGAGGATGCATCACATGAAAGTAAATTTGACACCGAAATCATTACGTCTAGTTACTTTAATCGCTCAGAGGTGAATCGGCGATGGACACCGAGAAAGTTGGAGGGATATTCAGAATTAGGATCGCTGAGTACTTACAATAATTGTTTGGTACATAAAAGATCGCGCATTCTTTGAATGAAATGTGGGCGCAACTTACGTCAATATCTTGCGTCTTCAATTTCTTCTCTATCTGGTAAAAGAACTGAAATTCCTCCGCTGGCATCAATACAAACGGCCCTACTACTGGTATTTAGCGTCTTTTAGAAGACAGAGGGGTCCATATTAAAAGGACATAAATGTATACCGATTTTAGAGCAAATTATTTCTTAAGTTGCCACTATTTTCTTTCCAGATCTCGTATTTAAAACGTTAACGCCGTAATATCGTGGTCACAGCAATCGATCACGTTGTCCCGATTATGTCATATTTGCGCCTTTCGGGATAAATAAATTGTTATATATAAATCGCAAATCAATTGTCGCTGTTATACATAAGGTAGCTAAATTCAGTCAAATATTATCAAAGATCTGTTATTTATTTTAGCTGTTTTTAATTAAAAATCGCAACTACGAGATGTCAATGCTGATTTATTTCATTTTCCACTGATATTGCCTTTGTTAAGCCCGTTTAGCGAATATATATTTTTTGATGAATATGATTATCTACTTTTGATTGTAATTAAAATTATCGTTTCTCTGCGTTTAATTCTCAACCTTCAATAATCATGCATCAAGTCAAGTTCACTGACGCATTTAAGGATGTTAAAATAAACTCCGTAAAAAATTAGGATGGTGGGGATTTCACCTTTACCTCCGCTTTTGATGCATTGATCTAAGGCACTACACCTGGTGGTTTTGAGTGAACGATTTCATAGAATGCTGTATGTTATTTTATTGTTGATCTAAAGTTAAAAATAGTGTTAAAAATTGGTTCACGGCTTATCGAATTATTGGAAAGTGCACTGTTCAACATTTAATATGAAGAGGATTCGGGGGCATGCCTCTCTTCAAGTTGCGACGTTGCGAGATTTTTTTTTATTTGTTCGAGGGCCAGAAGCAGCAGAAGGCGTGAATATTTCTGTGCATGCAATCGTAAGTTCTTTCATTTTTATCTATTAAGCGTTGTTGTACGATGAAAGAATTCTACTTGCGAACAGAGAAATAAGACCCATTTCGAATTCCTTGTACGATTCTGAATTTTCTGCTTTTAATTGCAATAAGAAAGATCTTGCGACATTTTATTTAGTATCAATAAACATTGCATCTAATACAAGATATTTACATAGAGCAGTGAATCTGTTTAAATTCTTTAATAGATGCTGCGTAATCAATAACTGTAATAAATGAGAGTGTTGCCTAGTGAGATATATTTCGCATTTGGGCATCTAATTTAATATAATTCAAGTTGTTCTCTAATTTCTAATTCTAGACGAAATTACAATTGTTTTGCTTGGCTGTTACATATTTACATAATTATTTGTTTATTTATCTATCAATTTAAATAATTTAGAAGAATTTCTTCTTAGCTATAATCAATTGGGAAGCGAGTTTGTGTTCATGTAATGCTTAGTGTTAGCTGTTTGTCAAATAAATAAGCCTATCGATAATCCCAATGTTCACGACAAATGGTATATATTCCATAACTGATTTATGTATAAGTGAAAACCATGATCATAATTTTTTTAAACATTTTTATTAAATATTTTTGTTTATACGTTACCCTTTCTTTCAATTTTTAGTATACAGCTTACACGGAAGCTACACCGAAAATAAATAAGTATTGTAAATCTATTTCATATAGCCGCAATCGCATTTTCCTGCTCGTCTTGAGAAAACGTACATACAGAGTATTTCAACCAATAAGCAGCCTTTATTTGTCTATTTATCTCCCGTACCGGTATATACATATACAGGGTGATCTGAATGTTGATATATGTTTTTGACTCGAACCGCACCGCCTCCACTGAGTTAATCACCGTCAGTCGTGTCGTTTGTGTTCATAGAATCCTAAACTGTGTCATGGCAATATTGCACTTTTTATGCTTAAATATATTTGTTTTTGTTATATGGTTGAGGCCCCAGAATGTAGAAATCCCTTGACTGTCACGGCTTCAACTGCTATGGTCATTTGATATACCTATTGCAATTTTGTCGAACCTGGAGAGGTTTCAACCTAAGTAGGGATTTTTACCATGTCAACATCACGTTGACCTGGGACGATCGATTTTACTGCCTTATCCTACAAGAAAGTATTTTAGAAGTTTTCTTTCGCTGAAAAATTACCGACATTGATCGGATTAGGATCCCCGTGCTTTGTATTGAAAAACAAACGTGTCTGTTACGCTTATTAGTAAGGATAAAATTAAGATAGCGCCTATCAAATAATAGTAACAATTATTCCAACAATTACTCAAGTCAAGTGGCAAATTAGACAAAAATGAAATAAGGTGAAACTTTTCTAAGTGTTGCAAGCTTCGCTTTGATGATCAAAACTCATCAAAGCTTAGTGTTTATATCTGGACCAAGTAAAAATGTATTTATAAAAAAATTTAATTTATACTGAGATGAGATTTTCGAGCAGGGCATGAAATTTAGCGCAGAAAGAAAAATTTTACATATACAGGGTGTTATTTAAGTTAGTCAATTAAATTCCGGCCATGCCATAAGTAATCATAAGGTCCTAAGGCATTTTGATCCTCGGCGCATAGTTTTCACTAAAAATGGTGAAATATTCAAACAATTAAAAACACTTATGGATTTATTTTCAAAATTTAGCAACAGAACTATAAGCTTTTTGTATAACAATGAAAATTTAAATGAGAAGCTGAAAATCTGTTATGAGAAAAGTATATCGTTCCATTAAAGATATAACTTAATTTTAAAAAGAACACGTGGTTTTATGCTACTTTTATTTATACGTAGTTCCTTTCTTACCCTATACGATATATTTTAACTGACCTAAGAAATCCTGCCGGTGAAATTATATTGACTCAGCCTGTATATCGGCGGTATTTTGCGAAAAGGACGAATATTTATTTGATTTTGTTCTAAAATAATATTTCTTTTCTTACAAAATTTACTAAAATAATTTAGAAATAGTATCTGCAAATACAGACTTATAAAACAACTCATTACTGAGAAATACGACACAGCATAAACTAAATTTTACCAAAATATTACAAACTTTTTGTCCTTTTGGCAAATTACCTTCGATAAGACATTTGCTTATTAGTGACTCCTTTTCTTGTCATATCGTTTAAATGTTATAGTTCTTTTCTTGCCCTAGACGACATAGTTACCAATCCTGCTGGAGAAATTATACTGACTTATGCTGTCTTATCATAATTTACGTTTAGGTACAAATGAATTCGGCGCCTTTTTCTTTAACCTCTTGTAACTTGTTCAAATTCAAAATTTTGTCTCGCACTATGACGTCGATCTTATGCTTTGAAGTATTACAATACTTGACAACCTTGTAGACATAATCTTAGAAAACAATGTTAACGATGTCGTTCGAAGAGGAGCACCATTTTTGTAGATTGGAAATGTTGCTGAGGCTATGAACATAATGTTTTTCATTTTGAGCGAAAGAAATGTGATCCACAAAACTTGTAAAAGATATCTTCAACAGCTTAGGAGTGCAGACTTCATTCTCACTGCTAGCATGCAGACGAAGAAGTGGAGTAGCTATTGTACAAAGATCTTTGTTAAACAAAAGGGCGGTATCATAAAAAAATTTACAAGATTTGTTTCGCTCAACTGCGAACACAAAGTAAGATGCTATGAGATGGCACTAACCCTACTGTAACGATTTAAAATAGTAATGGAGGTGGAAAGTGGATATTTATTTAACAATCCCAAAATACGAAAATTTTGAGCTTATCCAAGTGAACCGTCAACGTCTGCTATTAAATTGAATATTCACGTAATTCATTTTTTGTAAATAAATGTTAAATTTTGCAAAAATTAGAACGTGTGTCATTTTGAAAACGTTATTTCGTTACTTATAGGCAACCACTATCACAACGCAGCGCAGAGCAGTGGGATACTATAAAACAGTAAACAGATGTTTTAGGTGTCCATTTTGTGAATTCTGTTGTCAGACTATGTACAGTCAGAGAAAAACTCTGTTAACGCAGATGTTGCTTGAAACTTTACCTGTGACAGTATATTATACGAGGTTTGTCTAGAAAATTCGTATAGAAGTTGAATAAACATTTTATTATACTATTAATTGGGTAATTCAACAGTATCTCCTTCAAAGTACTCGCCACCCCAAGTAATATACACTTCTGTCAATGTTTCTTGCACTGCTGGAAAAACCTCTTCAGTTCATATTCGGTGATGCTCTCGAATAACTTCATCGTATCCTTTTTAGGGAACAAAAAAGAATGGGACGGAGTTAAGTCGGACGAATATGGTGGGTGCTCCATCAATGTTATTGAATTTTTCGCCAAAACCTCGCGGACAACTAGTGATTTGCGCGCTGGCGCGTTGTCATGATGCAAAATTCATGAATTGTTCCTCGCCAAATTCGGGCGCACACGAACAATTCGCGCTTTCAACCTCTTTAGTACTTCAACGAAGAACTGTCCATTTACTGTTTGGCCCGGGGGAGCAAACTTATGATGCACAATGCCCCTGGTATCAAAAAAAAGAATCACCATTGTCTTCACGTTTTATCTTGCTTCGATTTTTTTGTTCTTGGCTCGCCAGGTTTTTCCCACTCTATGCTTTGTGATTTCAATTCATGGTCGAACTCGTAAAATCACAACTCATCTCCGGTAATGATCTTGTCAAGAAAATCTGTTCCTTCTTTTGCATTCATTCAGTCCTGGCAGCATTGAGTTTTTCGAGTTTTCTGATCAGCTAGCAAAAGCTTCGGAACAATTTTCGCGCACAATTTCTTCATCCCCAAATTTTCTCTCAGAATCGTGTGCACTGTGTCTTTATTTAAATTTAACTCTTCCGCTAGCATTCTGACAGTCTTTCGCCTGTCTTGAAGCACTCCATTTTCTACTCGAGCAATGTTCTCGTCAATTTTTGAAGTGGAAGGTCGTCCGGAACTTTTATCGCCTTTCACGCACTCCCGACCTTCATAAAATTGTTTCACGCACTTAAACACTGTTGGTTGTCTCCATAAAGTGTCTTTAAATCTTGAAATATTTGGAGTCCATTCTTACCAAGTTTTGTGAAAAACTTGATGACGATGCGCTGCTCCTCGCTTAGGAAATTTCTATGGCGACGGGGTTCTGCGAAAGGTGTAGAAACAAAAAGCAGCAAAACTATTTGAGTCACTCTCTAGCCAGCCGGGCGTCTACTGGGGTTCAGTTAGGTTGTGACGAGAGGGGAGGGCGCTCTGTCACACCCCCACTCTCACGCTCACTATACGAATTTTTTAGACAAACCTCGTATGCCATATTTGAATATTTAAAATTTTTATCTTGCTTTATAAATTCTAATTTATTTGTTGAATGGAATCATGGAGCTTAGGTAAAATATAAAATAAACGAATTATATCATAATTGGCACGTTGTTAGATGTATCAAAAAAATTAGAAAACACGAAACGTGAGATTCAAATCATGATCCATTATTTTAACAGAAAACAGCGGCAGTGAAAATATAATTTTTTATTATCTTCTTTAATAGGATTACAAAGTATCACACGAGAAATTTTATATTTTTCAATTAAGTAATTTAAGACAGTTTCAACCTTGCTTCAAGATGTTTGTTATACGAGAAATAACAAAATTAAGTAATTGTATAACAATTTAAGTTGTACCGCGGCGATGAGTTTAAACTGAATTCGAATTTAATTTTGATGGTTAAGTTTAGATAAATATATTTTAAATTGAAGTACTATACCAAGATTCCTTAATTTATCTAATGAATATTGTGGTATAATTTAATGTAGCATATGTATACAACAAAAATAAATTGGACGTTATTGAAATTACAGTGAAATATTAAAATAAAATCTGGCGTGAATAACGTACATCTTTATTTACTTAAACTATCTGTTTTACCCAACGAACAAAGAATACTAAGAAAGCGCCTCTCTATCAAGTTACGGTACACGCGTATGTGCAGTTTTGAAGCATTGTTTGTGATAAACGTCATCATTATTAATGCACAATTGAAGTGTCAAGTTGCGAAAGCTTTTGTTAATTGTGTGTGTGTAATTTATTTGTATATACATAATAATGTATATTGCTGCATATGTATTTAATACATTTAATAAATAAGTACAACATCTAACGCCGCCATCTTTGTTGGTCCATTTGGAACAACTTTACGTGTTTAAGGGGCTTCCAGTGTATGTAATTCATTTGGGTTCTGTGTATACATAATAATTTATATCGCTTCATATTTCATAATGTTAAATTTGTATAATTTGACGTTTTTAATACGTAAGCACATCATGGTTAATCAAGTTGGACACACCTTTACATCTTTAGCGCGTTTTCCTAGTATTCTTTATTCGTTGGTTTTACCAAAAGTACATCAAATTTTAGAAATTGAAAGCCCTGTCATGTTTCAGAATTACTTAGAGACTTTAAACTTACTCATACAATTTTTATGACTTTCTGAGGATAATATTGTGCACTGTCTATATAAAATAATTTAATATTTCAGGAATTGAACAAAAAAAGGGAAATTGCATTTTTTCTATTACCTTACATAGCGTTAAATATTTCCGCTTAATTTCATGTTTTGCTGGCTACTGGATGTTCAAAGCTGAAACAGTTTTAGTTCTCTGATAAAATATCAACGCTTTGGATTTATTTGAATTTTCAACTTTAACTTTGGAATTCATATTTTATGATACGTATATTTCAAAATGACAATTTTTGTATACACAATTGTTGTTCAATCCCATCTTTGAAAATTAACCTTTTATAAACATTGATGGCTTTAGATTATCCATTTATATAAATTCGTATTTTATGAGGTGAATAACAACCAATTCAGTAATAGCAAACTTTCATTTTATTTATTCCAAAATTTTATATAAAGAATTCATTTATTTAGAGCCACTGGCATAATGATTTGTTCGCATGACGTCTGCGCAAGCTTAGAGCTTGGGAACGATTAATATCGTTTAGCAAAATGCCTTTCGAAAATTTGTAAGAAGTAATTTGTATAATTAAATTACCTTTCAGCAGCCAGCTTCAAATTAATTTTATTAAAATGACATCGTATGGAGAGAAATAATTCTACATTATACAAGCATTGAATTGAATTAAGGAACAAACTGTTTGAGGTCACTTTCATTGTAATTCTTATATCGTAAAGTACATAACTTTGTCTTATTTTCTATAACTCTAATAATTCTAGTTTGAACTGTTACTTTTGGTATTTTTATATTACAGCTAGACATCAACGCCTTCAAATTCATTAATTTGCAGAAAGCATGCGATATTTCGGAAGTTACAATTAAGGGTGATATAAGACAAAGAATATTTTCTTATGTAATTTACATATAATATATCAGTCCGCAAGGAGCATATTTCAATTGCTTGTTAAAGAAAAAAATTGTAGTTTGTTTATGATCGCCTTCTTTCCTAGAATAAGTATCGGATAGAACGAAGCAACGCCAGCATAAGAAAGGTGAATTCAAATTCTGCTTAATCTACATATTTAAGATCTTGAATTTGTAAAAACCACAAATTTGGTCCCCATTATAAATAAGATTGGAGGATTCGCATTATGCCTTCGGAATATAAACTTTAACGAACCCTCAAAAGGTAGGGAAGATCTTACAAGAAGGTCTGCCATTCTCAGCGTCGGTACAATATTTAACGTTTTAAATTTTAAAAATTGAAAAATTAAGTTCTAAAATTTTGTTTAAATTTAAATCTAAGGCATTAAGATTTAATATCTTAAACATACCAGTGAGCGAAGAATGAGAAAAACATAACTTAAAAATACTTCGGTTTTAATAAAAAATCTCTATGAAATTTGTAATTTTAGAAGAAATATTAATGTGAGAAAAATCTAATTTTTCCAAGAAATCAACAACTGTAAAATGGGGAATTTAATTCATATTTGAGCATAACATTACATCCTATGTGTATAAATATATAAAGTTAATAAGAATATATTTTAATATTCTGTTAAGATTTTTTTCGTAATCGTAACCAGATGCATGTAACTTACCTTTATTTGTCATATTTAGTACCTTCAATTTTATTAAATAATCTTTTTACATTTTTAAAATTTATATTTAAATTACAGTTCCTATTTGAAATTCAGCAATTCACGTATTTTAATTACAGATGATATTTGTCGTCTGTATGGCTAATTATTATAAGCTTCTGTTATATTTGCACAAAGTTTTGAGATTTGAGTACCGATAGTTGAAGCGAAAGACATGTTTTTTAAATATTAGTAACCGCCATTTTTTGGAAGTAGCTTTAGTTTACATTATCAAGTATCGCAATTAATTCAACGCTTTATTGTTGTTTGTTTTGTGGCTGAGACTTGGGGACGCGCAAATTCCCTTGCCGTCTTCGCGTCAACTTTTAGAATTTTGCCTATCTGGAGCAGTTACAATGCCAATAGTGAATTTTATGTGACGAACAGGCTTTGACGTAGGACCTGCAATTTTACTTCCTTTTCCTATGAAAAATGTATCGGGCTTGATTGAGTTTGAACCTACCTCTACAGGGTAGAGGCAAACATATTAACAACTACACCAATTGAGGCCAGATCAATGTTTTATTATGTGAATATTCGAGATTATCATGATTACGACCGTAATACGTTTTTGTGGCCACTTTTTCTTATTATCTTATTATCTTGGCTTTCTTCTTAAGCCCTGAGATTGTACTTAACGTAGCGCGATTGTAATTTCATCTGACATGGACCGAAATAAAAAGAGCTTAACGAATTAACTACTCAAATAACTCTTGATTTTATTTTTATGTCCAGCTTTGGACAAAATTATATACTTTTTTATATTACTGCTTAACTGTTGTACGTATGTGTGAGCATTTGAATGCCATTTACCATATTCAACAGCTTCTTTCAAATCAATTTACAATTATTTTAAAATAACTGCATATCAAATTTTTCAACTTATTGATTACTTCAATTTAATTAACCATAATAATTTTATAAAGTGGTTAATTCTTACTGGAATGTAATATTATGAAGACACAATTTTATAAATATTCGTTTCTCGACTGGAGTTCCATCCCAGGGCCTCTGCTCCCCGGACTTGTGCCGTACCACCGAGTCATCTATGAATTTTTCTAACTGAAATTAGTATCACTTTCGATGTTTATAGACAATTATACTAATAACCAGTCGGCGAGCCCGCAATCTTAAAATTTCACACCACGATTGGAGTTACGTCATTATATTGGCCTGAGATGCCGTAATACCTTAAATATTAAATATAATGCCATATACGTAATCATGGTGTAAAACTTGTGATATTTGCGGGCTCGCCGTCTGGTTAAAAGGATAATTGTCTATAAACATCGAAAATGAAACTAATAATAAGAATTGGTTAATCAATTGATCTTCAAGTTCCTGGATGGCTGAGTGGTGGAGCGCTAGCCCGGCAAGCTACAGGTCCCGGAATCGAACCCCAGACGAGGAATATATTTTTCTAAATTTGTATATCTTCCTAATATTTAAATGATTTCCTAACTTTATGTGCAATAAATTGTATACCCTTTTTATTTTAATGTAATATGACGTCATAGTTAGATTCAAATCATTTTCGCATAAGGCGTGGTGGTATTTTATATGGTTGTTAGCAGTTTGTTTACGAGTTTTGCATCACTGTAATACAGATTATTTATTATATTTATTGCTAAAGATAAAAACGCGATTTATTATTCGCTTTAAATAACATCGACAATAATGTTTACAGCTTTAAGGACATGGCAATGTTGCGTGATGTAGCTATAGAGGGCTTCTATGAGGTCATATCACCATTAAAATAACATGCCTACATTATAATTTACTGTGTAAAAATGTTTTGACATTAAAATAAGTCTGTCAGTTGTTCTGTAATAAACTACGAAATTTAATTAATTTTATTTGCACCAATTCATTAGTTATTGGCTCATTTGTAAACGCCAAAATTTGCTTAACTTTCATTTTCAGTAAAATAACACACAGAACGGCAATGCAATTTTAATTTTGAATATAAGGTGTAAAAGATTCAGGTAAATTTGATACCCCTTGCTCTTGTTATCTCATAACCTAGTAATGACGTCATACTAAACTCTTCTTGCCTTCGATTAATTTATATAAGTTTTGGTCAACTTATTTTGATTTTTTATTCCAAATTCTAAATCTAATTTGTAAACAACCAAACTGTAATAATTTATCTCATATATTTAAGATTTTTCGCTATTTTATGTACACTAAAACTTGGATTTTTGCAATGTTTTGAATATTGATCAAGTGTTATGATCAATCTTTATTTTTTCTATTTATGGGGTAGATATTTTTTCCTTTCCATATCTTTATTTCACGTTTAATAGCTATGATACAAATGTCATTATTTGTTACGTATGCAGTGGGATTTGCTCTGAGAAGAATTGAGTCGCTAGCCGAATAGTTTTTTATTTTAGTTGTGTTAATGTGTAACACTGAAAATGATAAAAGTTTTAATAACTTTCTAAAGATTTAACATTTACAATAACAAAAATAATAGAGTAATTAACAAGAATGGGTGATTTTTTAATGCAACACAGTAGTCAAATCACCCCTACTAAACCAGCACTCTTCCAGAGCAGGTTCTTGCAAAGTTCTTTAAGCATCCACAGAAGCAAAGGTCAGAAGCAGTGATATCAGGTGATCTTAAGGGCTTAAAATTAATGTTGTGGAGATTAAACGTTTTTAAATAACTTATTATAAAAGTGTAACTACTTGCACCATCGTGCTGAAACCAGAAGCGCCTAAGATCTTCATCTGAACTTGAACACGAATAAGCGGTTTCAAACATTGTTTTGAAGTTTCTAAATTTGTGACAAAGTACATTAATATTTTTAGCATCAATTAATAAAAATTGCGAGAATTTACTACATCAGTAATATTTTCTATATTAAAAAAACGTATTTCAGGCAATAATTAAAGAAAACTAGATCCGACTTTCTTCTTGTAGGGGCGGATGGAGCCTCAGAAGGGTGAAAACAAGAGGCAATCTAGATAAATACAGCTGCAGGTCCATATTCCGTGAAGTAGATTACTATTCGACATCAAGGTTTCCCCCGAGTCGACTGTCTAAAAAAACGGCTCGAACCACTAGATTCCAAGTGTTGCAATAAAGCGCAGGAAAGCAAAAAAAATTATAAAGTAAAAACAATTAAACTAGACAGTGAACATAAAAAGTGATTAAACAACTTGCCCCATTTTAACAACGGGTTTTTGCCATAGAAAAATAAACTGTTTTTTAATTTGCAATCACTTGTAAACTTATACACAGAGCGATAGAGCACCTAAACCTTGACTTTGCACGAGTGCGCGATTCAAACCCAAAATTGATAACGAAAAATCTTATTTAGGTAAGACGGATTATTAATTAAACAATTGGTTACGACTAAAACTCGAAATCTTTATACGCGCACTAGAAATTAAATATTTATAGTAAAATAACGAACTTAATTCGACACGAAAGTTTTCATTACATTTCCCAAAGTTAACGCCAAGCATGGGCGTGACATAATATGACCAAATTAATTAAAATTAATTAAATTAATTAAAATTAATTGAAACAAGTTAGTACATCAAAATAATGCAAAGAAATTCGAGAATTAGTTTAGAAAATACACCATTTCGTTAGTGCCAAAAAATGACATGGACCAAAAATGAATCGTGACAGCAACGATGCCACTATTAACCTTGTCTACGACAAATCTCCTCCAGTTTACCGAATATTTTGAACGTTTAAAACCCAATTGACTTGAAAATGTGTTATAATTTAAAAAAAAATAAAAGAAAACTCAAAATGCATGACTATTTCTTACTTTTACAATGAATTGGTTATTTAATCAATTTATTTTGATAATAACAGCAATGCGTGTAATGCGTAAAGAATCCCGATTTGAGTAGAGAGGGCATAGAGTGTACGTAAAAAATTTGTTAAAGCAACTTATAGTTTGTTTAGTAAATTATTGAGTTTGTAAAAAATCATAATATATTTCAAATCGTCAATTTGAGATATTACAGTAAATAGTCGTAGCCGCTTTAAAATTTCTGTATTGGATTAAGTAGTAAGTACCGCAAATTTATAATCTCTTTGGGTCTCGAGGATAGTTTCCAAAAATTACCATTTCCTACCCGTAAAATATTTTTTTAAAATCATATGAAGTGAATTTCGCCTCTATCTTCAGCGACTCCGCTTATTATAATTGGTAAATATCAATTTTCAGTCTCCACAATTTGATCTCTTTCTGTGCGTGGTTATATGTCTGAGCAGCTTCATGTGAATTCAATTTTGTTGTACTGGGGCCTGGGCTTCATTACATCCGATTTTTGATAATATATAATTTGCCAGTGTTTCAACAGTTACATTTTTTAAAAAAATCCAATTATTTCACATTTTAAAACATGATCAAGAATAAATTGCGGAAAAAAAGGGAAGAAAACCGAACAAATTAGTCTCCTTACTATCGGTATAGTAGGAAAGTCGAATTAAAATAACTCATCAAATAACAATTTTCATTGAACCAAGCTTGGTTATAATTACAACTAGCTGAATTATATTCAGTAGGGTCCTATGAGTACATATATTGCTGCGGTCTCACTCTGCTGTATAATGCTATCAAGATTGCGACCGCCGCTATTTATTTATCTTTAAATATATATATATATATATATATATATATATATATATATATATATATATCA
>JAHWXV010004235.1:0-17969 GCA_024586415.1 Phrixothrix hirtus | reverse complement strand
CCCAGCATTACCCCAGGCATGCCTAACGCTATTCTATACAGCCTAAGCTCCCTATCATGAACGGGTTACTCTGCAAGCCAGCACGTAGTTGCCCGTGCCGTGACTACTAGGAAGTATACGTAATGCACTGACACATTCGGTATGGAGGTGACTTTTTTAAATTAATTTTATGGTATAAACAGGCAGCACCCAGAAATCGTCCATTTTTCATGTTCAGCCATGACAAATCTTGTAATTTATAAGTTACGTGCTGATACTTTTTTATGCCGAATATCAATCTGATGCAAAAATTCTGTACACGTTGTATTCTTGCAGAGGTGTCCTGAGTGGTACATGATCCATACACTGGTAAACAATAATTGAAGCGACTGAGTACTAATGTATCACAAAGCTGAACTTTTAAGTTATGTGGAAGGTAGTGCCTATGAGGGAAAATTAATTTCAGATTAATATAGGCATGTTGAATGTAATTGGTTACAAGTTTGTTATATCTGAAGGTATTGTCCATTATAATTTCTAGATTCTTTACTTCATCAGATATATCAATCTTTTTATCACCAATTGTTAAGTTTACTTGAGTGTTTAGGTCTTGGACACTCCGCTTATTACCAAACAGAATTACTGTCGATTTTAGAGGATTGATTTTGAAATGATGATCTAAAGAAGCTGCTCCAATTTCATTTAAGTCACATTGAATGGAATTTAGAGCTTGTCGACAGTTATCTCTTTCGAAGTAAAGTTGCATGTCATCTACATAAATATGCACCGAACAAGTCTTGACAACAGATGGAAGATATATTGCATACAAGGTAAATAGTAATGGGCCAAGAATTGACCCTTGAGGTACACCCCTAGTGAGTTCTCTATAAGCTAATCTTACTCCCATTAACGTAAAACATTGTGACCTGCCAGTTAAGTAACTTTTTATTAATGTAATAGCATTTGAGGAGAAGCCTAAAGAATATAAGATGGAAATTAAAGTTTCATGATTGATGGCGTCAAAGGCTTTACTAAAATTAAGTCGTCGGTGACATGTGGGTGGCACAACTATATCCAGGTGTAAAACCAGATTGATTTGGAGGAAAAATGTCATTTCTGTTTAAGTAGTCACGTAACTGAGACTCCATAATTTTTTCTAATATTTTAGATAGTACAGAGATTATGCTGATTAGTCGATGATCTTTGTAGTCTAGTGCATTACATACCTTTGCTATTGGTATTACTAGTGCTTTTTCCATATTCATGGAAAAGTATTAGTAAGGAAGCAGTAGAAGATCCGCCTTTTTGTAGCCTGGATCAAAAAAGCTATGTTCTTAAATTGTATTAAATTTAGTGTACCTTCAATAGTGTATGAATCTTCTGAACGAAACGGTGTTATATAATAAATAGTCTGTCGAAAAATCAGAATCGAAGGTCTAACGATTCTCGTCTCGAATATACTACAAAAGGCAAATTTTTTTTTAAATATAGGTCGAATGAAAAATTGCATCCTTTTATATCTAAATGAATGCAAAACAAAATATACGGTAAGAAATTATAAAAATTAATCACTAGAAATTTGTCAACAAAATTTAAGATTATTTTAAGTGCTCCTAAAATATTTACAAAAATAAATAACAATTAAAAAAATTTTTAATTAAAGAAAAAATGGTGAAGATCCTATATACGTGCGTCTCAGATCAAATTTTAACTTGGTTTTCTCAACGGTTAAAATAAAAATTGTACAATTTCTGACTACTACTAGAAATTAATTATTTAACGCGCCAATCGGAATTTAAGAGTCACAATTCGTTTTAAAGTATTATTTCATTACCTCTAAGCCATAACCGCCGTCTGATGTGACGTATACGCGAAATATATGTAATCAAAGTAGCCTACAAATTAATAATTCGCTTAATTGTAATTTGATTACATCAAAATGAATTAATTTTACAAAATAGAAATTAAATATTTTTCTTTGATCCAGTATGATTATTAATTATTTTAGTTTATTGAAATATTTAAATTTTGAATGCAAGCAAAATTTGTGATCGCAGCAATTTTTATATTTTATTTCAATGTCGTTACTGACTTTCAGTCGGAGATTTGGTTGTGTTATTTTTATACGTATCTATTTGTATTTAAATCTATTTTGTTTTTACCTATATTTTAGTAATAAAATAGTTGGTGTCTATTTATTTATGTAACACTGTGTACATATCTGCACGTCTAAATTATATTTACATCACTATTCTACATTTACAGTTCATAGATATAAGTGGAGTTTTAGGAGAAATTTTTACCAACATGGCCCTGTTTACACACAACAAAAAGTTGCAAATTATTTCTAATTTTTTTTATGTGCCGTAACAATGTGTACTATTTGTATTTTTGATCGTTAAGGTAAATTTATATTCTTATATACATGAAATTAATGACATTTACGCAAACATCGATTGAAATCATATATAAAAAATTTATAAGGATTGATGGCGAAATAAATCAATTAGAACTAATAGAATATGGGATAGGTGAACTGTTAGTGAAGCAATCCGGTTAAGATTGATTTTCCGTTCAAAGCACATGCCGATTTTTACTGTTTATAGTCATAACGGTGCTTTTTAATCAATTTAATTAAAGTTGTTAATCGCCTCTATTTTAGTAGTCTATTATTGCGGTTTTCGCGTTGTAGTTTTCTACATTCACTTGCAGTTCACTTATATAACTACGTTTATAGTTACATTATAGAGATCTCTTTAGATATCATAATAAATTTTAATACCGCAATTTTCTTTCGTGGTTTAACTGAATGCTAAATTAGCATAAGTCTTCAGGAACTGAAAAACTTTCGTAATGATAGGTGAAAGGTATTGGATTAGTTGGGGTAGAACAAGAGGTATTCGCAATGGCATATATTATTGATTAAACTGTTTGAAAGAACATAGTAAAATGGCATACTTTATATAAAGTCATTTTTTAATATAGTCAATTTTTGAAAACATGTTTTCGATATTTTGTCCGCGACTTAACTGATTGTTCCAAAATTTAGAGGATACAGGCCAGATTCTATTCAGTTGAAAAGTTTTTGATGGTAATCGGTAAGTGCTTGGATGAGGTGAGAAATAAAACAAAACAATTTCAGGTTAATGTATATTTTCAATTAGACTAGTAAAACGATGTTTTTAAGTTTATACACAGTGCCGCATTAATTTTCCAATAAGGTAAATTTTAAATAAAAATTCATATATCCGTTAACAAACAAGACGTGGAAAGAGATTGCAACAAAAAGTTACTTCGTTTCTTAGCTACATCTCGTTTGCATACGTGAGATTGGAAGTTTAGTGGTACATTAATACATTTTTTTTCTATAGCCTATATATATTTAACAGAAAAATTTATATTAATCTAATTAGGCATAATAAGCGTTATTAAAAATCTACAAATTACAAATTTAAATTTGTAGAATTGGTGGAATGGTTAATAGAAGTTTATTATATTTATAAAAAGGTATGCGGTCACCCGTCTAAGTACTTACAACACTCAAGCTTGTATAACTTTTGTGGTCCTTCTATACGTTTTTTGAAAGAAGTACACTATTTAGTTTTTGCGCTATCAACCTATTTTATCCATTTACCTGCTAGACTAATTATCCCAAACTGTTGTGATTGTCATAGTAACGCCACAATTAAACTTCACAACAAACACGTTATGGTTCATAACGGAGTAAAGGTTTGATATTAAATTGTCGTAATTAGTTGATAGTTTCCGTTAACGCAAAAACCGGTGTACGACCCACGATCCTCATACTTGCAGAGAATGGGAATTTTCAAACTAGATTTTGACTTGCCAACTCTCAGCGACTTTAAACAGTTTCTTCAAAGCTCTGTCCTAGAAAATATCAAAGCCGAAAAAGGTAAATTCGAACCAGAAATAGGATTCAAAGGTGGGATTCAAATCTTTTCTATCAGCTACAACATCACACGCACTTTGCAAAAAGGTCTAAATGCGATAAATTTATCAAATGAAATGCAAGTGAAAAAAACTTCCAAGGCCAAAAGCTTGTCTCAATTTTCTATTAAAGCGCCACTTCTTAAGCCAGTGTAATTCCAAACATACGTGCAAAAAGTGCTATATCAAGCACAACACTCTTCATCGTGAAAACAAGAGTAATAATTCCGATAATAAATTATAAATTATAAATCAAACAATTTCTGCCTTTTGCAAATATTATTGCGGGCAGCAATGTCCAAAATAGCAAGTAGTAATGATTCAAGGGTAAAGATCAAGATCTTGTTGGCTTCTAGATCAATCCAATTTCATTTGTTCTGATTTGTACAAAAAATTAAATATCCCTACCAATAAAGTCAATACCACAATTTTTGACTTGAGTAGAGTCACATCCAAACCCCATTCAACATGTACACTTCAAGATATATACAATTCAAACCCGTACAAGGTCAAAGTATCATGTTTAGTTTTTGATGAAATAACAACGACGATTCTTAGTCTCCAAGTTCCAAAGAATTGATTTAAAATTATTAACTACATAACATTTTTACACCTAACTTTGATATATCAGATAAAACTGATCTACTGATAATATTTCCTATATTTTGGGAATTTTATGCATAAAACATATTCATTTAGGTCCAAACCGTTCAATTTTTCAAAAAACAAAATTTGGATGAATAATTTTTGGTTCTATACCCAACACCACATTACATACAACGCAATGCAATCATAGTCACATAGAGAACATTACAGACAATCTCTCAAGATTTTTTGAAATTGAACGTTATTCCACAGACAAGGTACATACGTAGGTAGAAATGGTTTGTAAACAACATTATGCTCAAAATCAATCTGCGACGTAAATATGATATACTTTCTATACAGTTCAAGCAACCCATTAAGATTCTAGATGAACCACGCCACATTGCTGGAAAAAGGTTGTCAGTGTTATATTCTAATTTCATGAGGGAATATATTTCACTCGGACATATGTCTATTACTGAGCGAATTTAGGTCGAAAAGGCTTTCTGCCTTCCTTATCATGGAGCATTGAAAGAAAGGAGCACCACGATAAACTTATAAGTTGTTTTCAATGAGTTTCAGGAAACCATCTCTGGCCAATCTATTAATTCCATTCAAATGGTTGAAACAATTACCTAGCAAAACTTAGTTTCAATTCTTGTTTAAAAGGTTTAAAAAATATCGATTTTCCTTCACTGCTGAAATCACAAAGATGTCTAGGCAAGTGTAGATGAATTAAAAATAACAGCCTTTGCAAAGTATTCTTGGACTATTTTCGCCCATAGCGCTAATTCAATCATATGATCTACACACTGTCACATTTTGACTAACATCAGCTCCGTTCCTTGCCATTCGATCTTTGTATCAATTAAACATTAATTGTGACAAAAAATTCCAAAAATCTCAAGAACCATAAAAGATAATTTTTACTTGGCAGGTGCAAATAGCCTAATTCTAAAACAAGAAGGTTTTGATTTGCGAGTTCAAGCGATCCACAAGTCCTAACAGAAGTTTCTTCTTTCGACGTACATATATCGAAATATCCTGAAATTCGGAGAGCATGACCTACAAGTTCTCTAGGTTTAATTTGATCATTCCAGTATGTCAGCTTCATGTATTCCAACTCAAGCTGCACTAATTATAGAGTCACTTAACCCAGCATACTTTCTGAAATTTTGGAAATATTCGATCGACTAGATCTTCTGAGTCCATGTATTCTAGGAACAAAAATTCTTCCCCAACAACTTTGGAAAGAAAAGCTCTCAGATTTAATTATAATTCATCCTGTATTTCAGGATTATAAAATATTAGTTTTGTCGATTTTATAACTGTCATAGGTATTCCATACCGAGGATTTCTAATAAGAATTAAACCTAGATTTGTAGATCCTCTGATACTTTCTGAATTGGCAAAGCTTACCGAGTACCTACTATATTTTATGTGAGAGAATGCGCATTTTTGTGTTTTCTCCCCAGAGGATGAATTTTTAAAATTCACGCCTTTATTAGAAGTTTTCTCTATCTTCTTGAATGTTTAAATAATTTACTAATAAAATTTATAAAAAAGATCATGCTCCTGAAGACGTTCAACGCAACTTGTTGTCATTCCACAGGCTCTTCTCAAGGAGTTAAGATTGCCAAGATATTCGATTTGTTTCAGTCCATCGGATATAAAGTTACCTACCTTTTAGAATGCGTCAATGCAAGGCTAGGGCGCGTATATTTATCTTCATTCACAGGACAAAAGAGATTTACTCTTGTGAATTTCCTTTGTTCTAAATCATTTGTAGCTTCCATAAAACCCTTGTCAATTTCAAAATTTGAGCTTTGTGAAGCTGCTTGATTATCAAAATTGACTGACCAAATTTGGAAGACAATAAATCTGTATCCATATAAACAATTCCTCTGGACTATTTAAATACGATGGTTAATATCTAATACAAATCCACTAAAAGCCTTCGTCTGCAATAGGATCTCCGAAATTCATCAGCTAACTTCTTTTACAATTTGACGTCGTGTGCCTACCATTCCAACCCATCGGATATGCTTTCAAAAGAACTTGAACTCTAACCTTGGCTTTGTAATAACGAATCGGCTTCGTCAAAGCTACCAGATGAGAAAAATTAAACATCATACCTTCATAGCATCTCAACTTTTGGTTCTATTTAGTTCCTATTCAAACCTAACTCACCTACACAGAGTTATAGCTAAATGCATTAGATTTTATAAAAATTGTCAATCAGAGAAAGATAAGGGATCCTTAGGATTGTTCTCTTCAGAAAAGTTACAAGCTTTATTATTAACTTAGGTTAGCCTCGCACAATACGAATCATTTCCAAACGAAGTGAAACGTTTAGCACAACAAAGCCCAGTCAGCAATTCTTCTTCCATGGCATCCTCAAATCCGTTTCCTGGTTTAAAATCATGATGCTAGTGGCTGGTTTCATAATTCCAGCGACGCATTCAACAAGAAATATCCTTTTCTGCTATCTCTAAAGCATCCAGTAGCCAAGATCATTATTTACCATTAACACATCCACGTCGATTCCCTATTCCCTAATTTTCGAGAGAAGTTTTGCATTACGTCGGGAAGTAAAATGGTAAAACAAGTGGTACATCAATCTAATACATGCTTTAGAGTTTCACCAAAATTAATACCTATTATGAATAATTTACCTTTGCCCAGAATTAAACCTGCACCACCATTCCACTAGCTGGAATCTACTTTTATTAAGGGATCACAACAATGGAGACTTTAAAACCTTAAAATCTGATTTGTGTTTATTCGTATGCTTTTATACCAAAGCGATTTACTTAGAATTAGTTACCTACCTTTCAACGGACATATTTTTGGTTACCTTTCGTCGTTTTGCTGCACGGAAAGGTAAACCATTTTTGTTATTGTTGTTAAGGTATGTTTAGTTAACGAAACGACACTTAGGCCTATTAGACCCACTGTATCAGCTGCCCGTCAAACTACCTTGAAGTTCTGATATTTTCAAAAATCTCAGTATCTTAGGTGGATGGGGACGTTTAAAACTTCGTTGCGTTCAGGGAATTGAGATCCAAAGGTATTGTCTCGTAATTGCCCAGAACTGGGCAATTATATAAAAGATGATAGGATGTTTCATCGACCTCACTACATTTCCTAAAACTATCGTCCTTTTAGGAGGCCAAAGCGTGCTCCGATTCCTATCCCTCTTAATGAAAGTAGACACTGGGTTTGTTTAGAAACTGGACCTAAAATTAAAGCCCTAGCTCGTTTATAGGTTTGTTTACCCCACCATTGTTTGAACCTGAAGAGCAGGTCGGTCTCAGTGATAGATTGTTTGGGGTAATCAAGTAAGCCGATGTTATGAGCTCTGGCCAAAAAATCTGTGTTTTTATTACCTGCATATCCCTGATCACTTGAGATTCAGCAAATAGTCGCTTTGTTGTTCCTATATGCTAGAGCTTGTAAGTTCTGCCAGAATTCCCACACCAATCAGGATAATATGGTGGAGTTCAATAGGGCCATAATGACACCTTGGCTGTCAGCGAAACTAGTGAATTGTAGGTTGCGATAGTCCTTACTGACGCATTCTTCTGCGTAAATAGAAATTTCATACATTTCGGCTTGAGACACAGAGGTGTCTGGCCCTAATGTCGTGATTAGTTCCATTTTGGGAGATGCTAGTTCTTGACCGATCTGTAAACCAGACTAGGCCATGGCGATCAAGCATCTGCTGTGTTTCACTAGTCCAATCCGCCATGCTGAGAATTTCTGAACAAAATAGAATGCTGTAGGCCCTAACTGGAGTAACACGATTACCTAAACCCCGGAATATGCTCGGTAAGCTCAGAGCTGCAGTTGGTGTGATTTTTAAGCAGTTTCCGATCCCTAAATATGTCATAAGTTGAACTATGTTAATTTGGGTACAGTTGCTTTGGCTCTCTATACTCAGTCACAATACTAGTGATGTATAAGTCAACGCTGGTCTGACCACCGCCCTGTACAGCTGTTGTACCTCTTTGGGGGTCAACCCCAACAATGCGGTGGCATATCGAAAATATGACTATTCCTTTGTTTCCTCGTTCAGATATCTGGTGTTTCCATGATAATATTTGGTCTAGAGGCCTAAATAATTAACATTAGAATTCCAATATAAAGAGTTTTGTTTAATTAATAGGGATCCTTGAGTAGGTGTCCCCCTTCTGATAAAGGGCACCATCTTCGTTTTACTAGGATTAATCACCATCTGGTCAATATCAGCCCAGTTGGTTCAAGGAATCTTCAACAACGCCCCTAACAGTGGATTCAAAGTTCCCAGTGATGTGTAGAACAATTTCATCTGCATATGCCTGACCAAAAATTCTAATAAAATTAAGTATCATTAGTAAATCATCAACTTCCAAGTTCCATAAAAATGACAATATATCGCCTCTGAGCGATCTCTTGTGGTTGAGGCTGTTATTTTAGTGCGATTTAGGGTCGCCATGAAGGCTCTGCCCTCTAGCAGGTTTCTTATCCACAACGAGATGTTAAGGTGTACACCATGACAGGAGGCAGCTGAGTACATAGAATCGAAGGGAACATTATCAAAAGCTCCTTCCGTATATAGGAAAACTTCCAAACCTGTCTGTTTGTGAGCAAGCTCATTTGGGTTATCTCTACAGAGTTTCCTGGTTGTAAAAAATGTTGGCGGTGATACAGAGTGAAGTCCTTCAGCATCACATTCCTTTTAGTGAGAAAGCTATTAAACTGATTGGGCGAAATTCTTTGGCTTCTTCATAAAATCGCCTAGCGGATTTAGGTAAGAAGACAACCCTAGATTGTCGCCATATTTGTGAAATATAGTCCAGTCCCAAACTGGCCCTGTAGAACTTTAAATGTATTTCGATGCCCCCTCGAAGTAGATCAGGATAGATACCACCACTGCCTGATGATTTATAAGATTTACAGATATTTATAGCCCATCTTACCTTAGGTAAGGTTAACATCGTGGTGGCCAATCTCCATCTAGAGCTATGAGGTCTGTGGTCGCTGCCATGATACACCGATGCGTTATCTGGTAAGTGAATGTCAATCAGTAATTTTAGTGTTTTCCTCATCTGAGGCAATATAGGTACCGGATGGGTGTTTTAAAGATGTCAATTTACATTTGGGGTCACGTTTGAGGACCTTGTGTAGTCTTGCTGTCTGGGGCAGACTGAATGTCCTCACAGAAAGATTTCCGGGACTTCCTCCTATTGCGGCGGATTGCCGATTTATAACTTCTCTGACAAGTACTGAAAGTCTCCCAGGGAATAACTGAGTTAGTCTTCCCGGCCCTGTTACGGAGACGTCTAGTTTCTTTCCGCAGAAGATCCTAGATGTGATCCCACCATTGAACAGTTTTCCTCAAATGACTTGGTTAGTGCAGTAATCAAGAGATCTACTGCGAAGTCTAAGTATGTTGAATCACTAATCCGACCAATCAATATACTCATATATGACTGAAGGAATCTCTGCAGGAGTTCCAGTCACTGCGTTTTGAGTTCCTGCGTTGGTGAGGTTGTGAGATTTCGTTGAAACTCAATACACCTGTGAACCAAAAGTGAAGGTTCTTGGGAAACCCTCCACCTGGTTATTGTTTGTAAAATGCCAGAGGACCACAGTGTGATATCAAGTACCTCCTTCCTTCTGGTTATGACAAACGCAGGCTCATTCCCTTGATTTGCCGTTGTGCGCTATTTTATCAAATGAGTCCCTCTTTCGATGATGTTAGTGCTACTTCACTCTGCGTGATGAACATTAGCATCACATCCAATAAGGAGTTCCTTTCAGTTTTCCTTACACAATTTAATTACATTGCTTAATTTTTTGGAAGGAAGAGGGTCTGGTGAATAAAATAGAAAATAGGTAGAGCAAATGGTAACCTCTTTTTCACCCTCCTGTGCCATAAAATACAATGGTCACTATTTATCTTGTGAGTCTAATAACAAAGAAATAGTAATTTATCATTGAAAATTGATTTATTGTTTTCAAAATATTTTCTCTTGTGATCTATACACTTTTGCGTTCTTACGAACCAATTGTTAAAACATTTTTGCCATTCTGTTTGAGATATCTCTAAAACATGATTTTTGAACGCATTGGCGGCTTCTTCTCTCGACAAAAATCGTTGTCCACACAATTTATTCCTGACGTTCGGGAACAAAAAGAAGTCATTTGGTGCCAAATCAGGACTGTACGGCGGATGACCCATTAATTTGATTTTTTGAGTATTCAAATAATTAGTTGTTAGACGAGATGTGTGAGAACTCGCACTGTCGTGATGCAGAATGATATTACAGTTCTTGTCTGTTTTCCTTATTTATCTGAAGACTTCCGGTAAACAAATTGTGGTGCAACATTCAGAAGTGACTGTTTTACGTTGCCACATGACTAGTTTTTCCGAAAAAACAGATGACCATTTGTTTCGAAGTGCTTCGAGCGCGAACAACTTTTGTTGGGTTTGGTTCACCTTGAAACAGCCATACAGTCGACTGCTGTTTACTTTCCAGCTCATACGTATATATCCATGATTCATCGCCTGTTACAATATTATATGCGTCTTTTGAAGCACCGCGATTGTATTTCGTAAGCATTCGCTTGCACCAATCGACCCGGACATTTTTTCAGATGTTTTCAAATTATGTAGGATCCAACGAGAACAAACCTTTTTCACGGATAAATATTCATGCAATATTTATATATACTAGTCTAACTAATGTATAAGGTTGCCTCAATCTCACAGTATGTCACATGACGCTCTTGAATTATCAGTTTTTGCACAGCATCAATATTTTTGGCGCAACAACTGATTTTGGACGACCTGCACGACTTTCGTCGGTGAGCGAACGGCGGTCACGATTAAACTCACTATACCAGCGTTTCACAGTGACAAAGGATGGGGCTTCATAGCCAAAAGTGGAAGTAAGTTGATCGATGCACTTTTGTCTAGATAATCAACGTCAAAAGTGGTAATAAATCATCGCACGAAACTTTTCACGAGTTAATTCTATTTTTACGCCGAGATACAATTTTCAAGTCACTATAAACACCACTAATCATGCTCAAATATCAAAATGTTCTGAATAAGTTTATGTTTAAAAATGTCAAACTTTGCGTTACAAATGTTAGATGCCGTCTTAAACACGCAGTATTGTCAAGGCTTACAGTACAAATAGTGCCCCTCGTATACAGTAACTGCAACAAGGTTCCTGCTATAAAGTTGTACCATAGTGTGGGCAAGTGTGTTCTTATCAAGATAGTAACATAGACGCAGGTTTACCTTTGGGTTCTCTGTGTTCTATTGCTTTGAGTTCAGTAAGAGTGCTGGTTTTAAAGAGCCCGCCTTGGCTTGACTTTCAGCCGCTTATTCCGTCTTGAGTCCATCCCTTGGGCTTCAATCAGCTTTGGTCTTTGATTAGGTGGCCTGGGTTGTTGAAATGAGTGATGTACTCTGTTTCAGCAACTCGACATCCGGTGGTTGCCGAAGCCCTCTAGTTGGATATTAGAGGTACTACCGAGGCAGATCCCTCTAGTTTCATGAACGTTTGATGATACGGGTTCCATAATTGTTCCCAAAAATCGTCAGGAAATGTAATGTCCATTGCCTCAGAGTCTGATTAGAGGAACAAGACGACTTAATACAATAAGGTTGCGCCTAGTGCTCCGAGGCTGATTGCTTGAAAGAGATCTGTTCCCCCCCCCCTTATGCATCCCTCGCTGCCCGTCGTAACTTGGGTTTAGATGTTTGTGATGTAGTTTTCTCCACGTGACCCTGGCTATTAAGCCAAGGTCCACGCTCATCTCGCTGGGAGTCCCTGCTCCACAACATGGTTATAGGAACCCAACCAGGTTTTACAGTATTGCATTCAACGCTAAACATTGACGCCATTATCCCATCCGCAAGCCTTTAACCACGATATAATAGCCAGGTGGGATTCAAACTGCTGAGTTTAGTAAATACAGGGCCATCACGTGAAGTTACTCAGATGGGTCTTGTAAGCAGAGAAATGGGTTGTGCAATACCTTCTACCCGCTAGACTTTGGGTATGTAGGTTCACAGCGTTTATATCCGTTTACTTACAACCGTCAACCTTGGCCCCCAAGTGAGCCATTACACGTGTATTCTAACAATGGCACCGACTTCATTGGTGCCAATGCCGAACTTTTCGTAATAGGTAAAGTTCTCAAGCAACAACGTGCCGTTATCTATAAATATGAGCACCAGATAGCCTTTCATTCCTTCTGATAGTCTTCATTTTGGTAAGATGTGTGAGGCGAGCATTAAGTCTATCTAATAGCCCCTTAAGCGCATAATCGGAAATATTGGTGAAAATTATGAGTTTAGTACACTCTAAACATAAGTGAAGTAATTCCTGAACTTCCTTCCGTTATCACCCTTATCCACCAATGTAGTAGATCTTCAACCTCTCATTTCTTCACATTTTCTGGTTTGATGCTCAATAATGGATTTACCAGATGCAAATGTGACCAAGATATCCGAATCAGGATTGTTAATCTTTCAAAATATCTAACTACGACAAGATGTACGACAAAGATAGAGTAAAGGTGACATTCGAAACACCAACAACGTTCGAAATGGCGCCAGCGGCAATCAAGCGTTCAAACTGCATCACTTGTTGTTATCAAGATGACAACTTACTACCTTTAAAATGAAAATTAAATCGAATAGCAGGCCTATATTCAAACAACGATAGAATCGACAGTTATGTATCCATCAAAGTCATCAAAGATATAATTCGTTATTAATTTTCAAAATCTTGCCCTCCTTCTACTGTACAGTAGTAAGTGAAGTGAATTATGTTAAAACCAAAAAACAATCAGTTAAATGAATTAAACTATGTGTTACGTGTTAACATTGTGTTACCTTTTATTTTTCATTTTTTATTTTAAAATTTTTTACGTTTTCAACAGGGAGAGGGAATATGTTTATAAATACGACTATGTATTTACAATTTAAACTTGCGTACATAATGAGAAACATTTTTGTATGTGTTGATTATACGTGTAAACAATCTGATCTAAAAACGGTGCGCGCGTAACACAAGTTTAGCATGCGCTTGGGAGATAAAGTCATTGTTATGACATCACGGTTGCAATTTTATGTCGATCTGTACTTCACGCAGTTTGTTATTGTGTTCAATAAAGCATTTATTTCATTAAATGTGGTTTTTCAATACAGACTTTTAATAAAGCTTACTCTTGCAATAAAACATTATTGCCAAGAAAAGTTGAAGAACCAGTATTCAGGTTATAGTGCGTAAGTAAGTCAAGTGAAAAACTACCCAAACGCAATCGCCAACTGTTTATAACGGGACACTCGGTATACTTTAACTTACACATTGACATTTCAAATTTATCGGAAGTGACGAATGTTTTCGTTCGGACGAATTATAAAAAAAACTAGTTTGATCTAAAAATATTATTACATGCATTTATCGTTTCTGTAAGACAGGGAAGAATCAAGAGCTGGGTGCGCCCCATTGATTATGAAAGAAGTTGTAATAAGTGACACGCAAACTATTACCAATCTTGGTAATTTATTAATTGTTCTTTAAGATCCTCTGAAATGCCTGAACGTCACGTTCGCCAATACGTTGACCTCTCTGTATGTAGTGATTCTTTTATTGCCAAAATTTTGGCTCATTAAGTATTTTAGTGAAAGAAATTATTTAATCTGTTGATATTTTAAACTAATTTTAAAATGTATATCACTCTACTGAATGGTTTTACTATGAATGTTTTCGTAGATAACCTTTAAACCTTTTACCATTTTTAATGTACTTATCTGTCATTTAACTTGAAATGTTTCATTGAATTCTATTTTTTCCGGTTTTCTAAATTTTAACGCGTAAACGTCCACCAAAATTAAACAAATAGTGCAAGGTTAGGAGTTATTTAAAAATCTAAATAGTAATAAATTTACAGTTCATCTCTGAATTAAATCGACGAATAGAGGAAAACTATAAATTCTATTTTATCTAAAGGTTATGAGGCATCAAATCGTTTTAAAACATGAAAATGTGATAACTGAAAGGAAGAAGTTCAATGAATTCATTATTTTGGTTAATAAGCATTTCCTACTGCTGACAGTCTTTAAAACTTCAATTATCATCAGGTCATCTATAACAGTCATTTCTAATTTATTATTGTTTCTAATTTAAGGTTATATTCTAACGCCAATATAATTCATAAATTTGTTATATTCTCCAACGCAATTTTAAAAAAAATATTTAATAATTACAGATATATACTCAATTAAAAGTTTGTTGGGTGTGAAGCATGCCAGCGTGCCACCGCCGTGAAGGAGAAGCTGCTCCATATATTAATCTTGATTGCCTCAAACTTAATTCATTGTAAATCAAGAAAAAGATAACAGTTTATTTATATTATTACAGTATTCATTTAAATTTGATAACAGAAATTTCGAGTAGCTTTTCAAGTGCCTCCAGAATACTTTAGTCAAACGTATAAAACGATTTCGCAAATGTATAAAATAACGCTTGTTTTCTATTGCATTCTCCTTGTGATAAATACCGTAATATTAGATCAAACTATAACAGAAATCATAGAAAATTATAGAACTTTTTTCAACTTCGGTAATAAAATATTGTCAAGCTTCGATAATATAAATTTAAAAAATACCACGAATAAATCTAAAGTGGATGTATTAGGTGAAGTGTTTAAAACAAGAGTTAATTCTCTAAAAGTGCAGAATAAGTTGGACTTAATATTTTTAATAGACGCCTCCTCCAGCGTGGGTGAAACAAATTTTAGGAGTGAATTGAAATTTGTAAAAAAGCTCCTGAGTGATGTTGTTGTCGATTTTGATCATTCCAGGATAGCTGTGGTTACCTTCAGTTCAAGGAATAGAGTGGTAGAGTATAATTAATATCAGCTAGATTGTACGTCATTGTATTGGTTTAGATTTATATGACAATCAGTATTATGGCGATTATTTTATGTTATCCGAGTTCCGTTAATTAACTAATTTATTTAAATCAAGATAAATTACCCAAGTTTGTGTTAGTCTCCATCGTTGCGTAATCTCGTCTATATTTTGTAAATCCCCCCATTTATAGTTAATTTAATGATATAAATACGCGTTAGATTTTCCCTAAGAACTTCTACCAATTTTTCAAATTGTAGATCAAACACGTGGATGAAATTACATTACCAAAAAGAGAAAATAATAAATGCTTACTCTTAAATAAAGAACTGAATGATATTAAATATTTTGGCGGTGGCACTTACACATTAGGAGCTTTCCAGATTGCAAAAGTATGTGGTATTAGTATTTTTAAAACAAAAATATAATGGACTCTTCAATATTTCAGGAAATATTTACAAATAGTCGTAATGAATCAAAAAAGGTTTTATTTTTAATAACTGATGGTTATTCTAATGGGGGTGATCCTGTTCCATTAGCAAACGAATTGAAACGAAATGACGTCACAGTCTTTACAATAGGAATTAAAAATGGAAATTTTAAAGAACTTTACGAACTTTCTACTTATCCGGGTGAACTGCACAGTTACTTATTAGACAGCTTTCAGGAATTTGAAAATTTAGCACGTAGAGCATTACATGTCGGTAAGTTTACTTATTTGTAACATTTTTGCTATTACATTCAAATTAAAATTCGGAAGAAACTCTTGCACCTGTATTTCAACTGTTGTCACTAGTATTTTATAGTAAGCTGCATACATTATAATGAAGAGGGCGTAAATAAAGCTGTATGTAGTCTTTATAGAGAACTTTCGATGTACGTCATCACATATTAATTTAGTTTGTAAACATAGATTTTACCAACCGATGTCGATGCGCCGCACAGTGATTCCTATAATAAATCTGACCTGACAAATGTACTTCTTTGTTTGTTGTCGATAATGTCGATAATTATATACTTCGTTATGGTTATTTAATACAAATGATTGTTTTCGCACATTACGCCGATTGTAATCTCCAAGCCAAATTCGTATTTACAACAAAAATGTTCAATATAAAGGCAGTTTACGATATGGAAATGTAACAAAACATCAAAATCATTCAAGATAGATGCAAAAGTGAAATATTTAAGGTAACTGTACGAAGAAACTGTCTGAATGTAAAATTATTTTCTTTTCCAAAGAATATTTAAACAATAATAGGGCCGAAATGTTTTCACTGATGATTGTATCCCGAAATATTTGGGTAATAGAATAATTTCGCTGAAATTACTATCTTTAATATCTGATTCAACACTAAGTAGTCTTCATGCGCACCTTGCAACACGCACAAATCCTTTTCTGTTGAACAGTTCCGTATCAATTGAGTTTTATCGCCTACTTTAAAGTTCTCTGGGAGAAATCTAATACTTTTCCACATCCAACTTTCTTAAAGCAGTTTGCTACAGTGTGACATGTGTAGCCCCACCATAACACAATTCAGCTACGACACCTTTGCAGCTTTTGAAGGAATTCTTCCTTTATAATTCTTCTTAACGCTCATATCTATAAGTTGTAACTTCGTTGTTATATTTGGTAGTAAAAGTTAGAGGTTTAGAAAGTTAAGCTTAGACATAATTTGCTTATGACAAAGGAAAATAAAACTTTACGATCTTGTGAAGCAAATCTTCTTTCAATTTCTAAAATCGATTTAGGGACTACCCCACTAGTTGAATAAGCTTTATTGTTATAACAATGATTTGATTCCTCAAAACCAACAATTTTATCAATTAGAAGAATTTCCAATTTAAAGTTCCTGACATATTTTCTACGACTAAAATAGTTTCCCGTATTTTGCTGTGTTTCGCACCAAATCGTTCTCATTTTTGAATGTTAGAGATTTATTTCCATTAAAAACGTGTTTTAAAAGTTTAGCCGTTTCCTATTCGACACATCTTCGCTGGTTTACAGATGCTGCTTTGCTCTTTATGTCCTTTGCTACGATATTGTATAATCTTGAATTTAGTTAGCTATCTTTCAATAGACCTTGAGTCCAGAAATGTTTCTTTATTAGTTATAACGATAACCCTGAAGGGCCGGTTATTATAATAAAATATCATGTCGTATTCACCTTAATAGTTCATTGTAAAAGTAAGAGATAGTGGATGTATTTAAACTTACTATAAAGGTAATTAGAATGGGTGATAGGTGGTTTATCGGTATCCAAACGAAAATGTTTACTTATGAGTACTATAAAGCTGAAACCGTCCGGTTTCTACATTAGCAACAAATCTAGTTAGTCGGTAATTCGAAGATACTAAAGTAAATGAACTAATCGTTCAGAGATTTACTGATTTATTTTAACAAAATAAAAATATTGTCGAATTAGAAGGCCGCACTATATATATAGTGTATCCGTTTATAAATGTCCTTTAAAGGATTAAATATTGAAATTGTAATCTTGACGTAGGCAAATATGTACAATACGGTAAAATTATC
>JAHWXV010004233.1:0-13344 GCA_024586415.1 Phrixothrix hirtus | reverse complement strand
GCTGGGAGTGCCCGTACTGCTGGCACCGATGACACTGTATGGTCCCCCTCTTTCCTCTTCTGGGGACCTCCACCTTGACCTGTAGGTACGCTACTTCCTTTAGGTCAAATCTAGAGACTGGTATAATATGATACGTTTATTAGGGAAAAAGCAGTCGTTATAGTACATAGAATGAAATAAGTCGACTCTGCCGTGATGAATAGCTTATAAAAAAGAACTTTTTGTAAACAAAAGAAAAGTAAATTAAATCAATGATAAAAATACAGAGAGGGCGCTTAATTGCACATTAGGTTATAAAAACCGTCACAACAAAAGCGTGCCGATTAAGAGAATATCTCAGCTTAGGAGGTCAGTATAGGCATTTGTAACGCGGCACTGAAATACTTTACTTATCTAAAGATAAAGGAAATAATTGAAACAGGCGATTACCTTGTATTTATAAAGTTTTCGTGGCTTTTACAAACGTAGGCAGACTATAAAGTAATAAAAGATAACCGACCAAATATAGGTAAAACTCTATCACATGAAAGCTATTATAAAACGAGTTATTTTTAATATTTTATTATATGCAATTAAAGGTGTGCATATTTTTGTTGGATGTCAATATGGTTTGCCTAAGCTAAGATATATTTCATTCATTTACTGTAAATAAACACTATTATGTGGCAAACTTAAGTTCACTGTAGCCTTAATTTTCATATAATTGGTCCAAAGATGTGAAACACTTTAATATTAGAATAACCCAAAGTAGCAGTAATTCATATTAATAACTTTCTTACACATAATTTTATCATTTAACAAAATGCCCAGTTCTAAGTAAAAAATAATTTAAAGCTTCAAAACTTTATATTAAACTGAGTAATATAAAGTATAAACACTAAGTATTATTTATTCCAGTTAACTAAATGGTTAACATTCAAATCCAAGAGAAAATAATTTTTTCATCAAGAAACTGTAATATTATACTTTTACGTTGTAAATTACATTTACGCCAATATGCCTTGTACTAAAGAAAATGGAGGACCATGGATAAAATTACTGTAGTTCAGCAGGGAATAGTTTAAACATTTTAATGAACAGCATGGCACTCCTATATAGAAATAACATTAAGTAAGTACACTACAAGGTGACCCAAAATGGTTGACATAGTGCTAAAACTCAACGACTAAACAGACTATCTTAAACATTTTTAAGATAGTCTGTTTAGTAACATTTTACGTCCGGTCACAACCAAAATAGACAATTAGAAAATATGTCTAAGTTTTCCTACCTAAAAAGCAATATAAACTCTTAATGGCAAAGGTAGTGATTAGGATTGATTAGATGAAGACAACGCGACAGCGTTTGTATAAAAATTTATCAGTAATTAATATAAAACAGTCCTCGAAAGATTTCGACGTTTCATACATAATTAACCGGTAATTGATACAAAAGTGACATCGAGTATTTTCGATAAACCATACTTAATTAAACAGTAATTAGCACCAAAACAGTCAAAACATTTTGACGGTCTATATTAATTAAACAGTAATTAATATAAGCTAGACATCGGGATATTCGATTATTCATAATTAGTTAATCACTAATTAATAAAAAAAGAAGCATTGAGATGTTCAGTGAGATATTTGACTATCCAGTAATTAAGATAAAAGAAACATCTGGACGCTAAATGATAAATATTTAATTAACGAATAATTAATTGGCTACGCTCGGAGAGTATAACGTTCAAAGAAGAAACCAACAGAATCGAATCTAATGAACGGCACGTAATAGCTATAATGAACCCGACCTCCTATTAAATGTTTAAAACACGGTAATAGAAAGGAAATTTAGTACTCACGTGTATTTGATTATCCAGACAACAAGGGATGTACTAAGCTATATCGACATAGAATGCTACAAAACAGGATCTGAAATCAATGCATTCATTAAATTAATATAATTAAATTTAACGCCTTTCAAAGATATATAAAATTTGTAAATGTAGTAATTAGGAATTAGCAACTTGTTTAATTATAACTAGGACTGTACAGATCGAGTTTGTAGCGCATTCTAAAATTTTAATAAGTGATGCAGTTGTGACTGGTATTTCATCTTATTCGTTAAATTAAAAATATAACCAGAAATAAACTTTAATATTTTGTAAAAGAAAAATGAAAGCATTATATGCGGTTGTTTTAGAACCTTGTCCAAACTAGCTTAAACTATCTGAAGGAAATGTGGACTTGCTTAAATTAAAAGAAAACAGAAATAATTAACTAATTATTTATATCATTCTTTATTACTTCCAATTATTTAGGAACGTTCAATTTGTTGCAAATAGTGTCACGCCGAATAATTGTTTTATCAAAGAGTGATTGTAAATTAACTTAAATTGAACGCATTAAATCATTTACCCCAAGCAATGTGGTTACAAATTAGCGTTACGAACTAAGTGTTAAAATTCGTTGTCTGTTAGAGCATACACAGTCACAATTTTTTTATCAAGCTTTTTTATAATAGGGCGAAACACCACTAGGGTTTCGTTCAGAATAACCCAAAAATAACAACCGATTGCTATTCAATTTGGTTGTTACAAACTGAAGAAGTTTCGTTCAAGTTGAATAACTTTTGTTTGTAGTATCGGTAAAAGAAGTTGTATGTTAGCATGTTTGGCTCTGCATCCAACGGACGCAGGTTCAAATGGGATCCAGATTGGTAAATATCTAAAAATCCCTAGTGGCGCTGGAACTCCTCCAGATTTGGCAAAATTCTAGTAGGCATGGCGAAATGACTATATGACAATACTAGTCCAAGAGGGCTAAGGGAAATTCCGCATCCCTAACCCTCAGCCACAACCACAAAAAAACATCAGGCCATGTGGAATAACTTACATAAGTATATACAGTGCTGTAATTGTTATGGGGATATTTTGCAATATAGCGACCTTTAAATTAATATCTGAGACTGTTTTGCGATTGTAAGTCAAAAATAATATACGAACTGGTTTTAAAAGACGTAAGACTACAAAACCTAGTTGGCGTGCTTTGCATGTTTCCAGAAAATCAAAGATGTAAATAATAGGAATTTTATTCCAACTTATTGGTCAACTTTGTGTAAATAAATGTAGATAGCATATTTTTTTACAGTTGTTTGCTAAAATTGTGACATTTCAGTCCTTAGTGAAAGGTACATGAAAAGTAAAGAATTTGTATTCTACCCGGTGGTAGCTCTTAGTCGTGTGGGGGTGGTTCTTGATGTCGCTCTTAGTGGTCCTGGATACCCTCATCTCGGTTGGTCTAGCGATTAGGATGTCGGTGAAATAGATAGTTTACATGGACGTCGTTTGTGCAAATTACGTCGGTTGAAGTTTGATCATTAAACGAAATTTAGTTAATGTTCGTTTCGGTCATCGACGGAATTAAAAAGATATGTAACAACATTAATTTATCTACAGAAATAAAATGGTAATTCGAACAAAAACAAAACTCAAAATTAAAATCATTCGAATGCGGTAACAGAATAATTATAAATCTTCGATAGCAGACAAAGCAAATTATTTACAACTATTTGTGTACGAAGATTAAGTCAATATTCGCATGAGGCTCATATGACTACGGTGATATGAATTTTCAGCGGCGTTCAGGCGAGCGGCGGGCGCAAATTTCCTAGGCTCAGTTAAATTCTGTTCTCCTTATATAACTCAATGTGTGAAATTCAGTTCTAAGCAGGATAAAAGCCATGTAGTTTATATAGTTTTAAGGATAAATAAAGCTTCATTCACAACCTCAAAATTAATACGAAAAATTAATACTTGTTATTTAACGTACGACTTTGTATAATGCTTTACAGTGTAACCATTCACAACATTTGAAATTCGTCGTTAAAATTAGTACATCACGCAAAAGTTAGCAAGCTCCAAGGTTTTACCGATTAATTTCAAGTGGATCATGCGCATTAATTACTTGTATTTAGATTACACTAACACAACCTAAACTATAAACATAGATAAATAAATAAACTTTTATCCTGAATGCTGTTCTACTTTTTATTTAAATATTAGTTTCAAATGTTAATTTAAAATATTAATTTGAGATTGTGATTGAAGATTTGCGTTCCCTATTTTCGCTAATTTTAAAGATTGATTTCGTTAATGTGAATACTATTCTACTTTTTATTTAAATATTAATTTCAAGTATTAATTTGAAATATTAATTTTGAGGTTGTGAATGTAGCTTAATAATAAAACAGTTAATACTTAGTTGTTTAAGTTGGTTTTAATAATTTTTTCCCCTAACGTTTCAAACTAGTACATGGGTCATCTTCAGAGAGGAAACATAGTTTTTATTATATAATTTAAATGAGTAAGATCTACAAAAGAATACATATTAAGTAAAAACTACTGTATGAGTAATGATGTGCATTTTGTTTTTTATAAATATAAACGTTTATACTTACATTAAAAAGAAAATATATTTTATGGAAAATGGTAATACTGAAATTATAGATGTAGCCATATATAGTATTAGGGTTTATAAGATGCATGGAAAATTAGTCATATTACATGGTAATAACAGGTGTATAAGGCTAATATAAATTTCCAGAAATTATCATATAGATCC
Organism: Phrixothrix hirtus; assembly: GCA_024586415.1. Lineage (NCBI taxonomy): Eukaryota > Metazoa > Arthropoda > Insecta > Coleoptera > Phengodidae > Phrixothrix > Phrixothrix hirtus. Next base: position 8,743 of record JAHWXV010004233.1, on the reverse strand, counting down.
AACGTGGTAGACGATAACCCAAAAAAAATTTTTTTTTAATATAAATAATTTGTTGAAATCTGTAAAATAATGCACCGATCAACAAAAATTTTTAAGGAAATGATTATAGTAATATTACCAGATATTTTAAATTTCATTTTAGTGTTAATATGATCAAGCCAATAAGTAATTATAACTACGATCATGCCGTTTTGGAAACAAGCGAAAAAGGGAAACTGAACGAAATCGATTTTTAATGTAAGCATATTGATATAGTACTTAGCTTATACAGATATTTTATATACTAGCGATATAATTTATACATGCTTATTATATATAATAGTACGAGTAGTAGTATAAAGTATCACAAAGTAAAATATTATAGGAAGCTGATGTTTGAAATGAAAATATATATTTTTAAAATGGAATGACAGATGTTGCTCAGATTATCAATGTCTGTTTTGTAATTGATGTAATTTTTACGGATTTCAAGAAATAATCTTTTAAAGTAGTTATTTTGAAAATGCAGGATTTTGTAATTGTCGAAGTCAAAGCTATGAATAAGTTCTTTTGAATGTTTTGTTAATGCGGTATGATTTTTATTGCTTAAGTTATTAAAGGTTTTTATGTTAGATTTATGTTGTGAAATTCTATTCTTAATATATTGTTTTGTTTGTTCTGTGTATGTAGCTTGACAGTCTTTAAAATTTATCTGGTAAACCAAGTTTGAAAGTTTTTCTTTAGAAGTGTCAGATTTAGTTTACTAAAAAGAAAGGTGGTGTTATTATTAGATCGTTCAGCAACAATATAATTATAATGTTTTAAAATGCAAGCAATTTTATTAGTTAAATTTGGAATAAAGGGTAGAGTAATGTATTGATTTTTATCTGTAGTTGTTAAAATGTTATTATTATTTAAAAGGTTATGATTTTTATTATGTTTTAAAAAATTTATATGTATATGTGCCATTCGGATAGAAATATTTTTATTTATGAATTTAATAGGATAATTATTTTTTTGTAAAGTGTTGTTAATTTTTTGAATATTGGTAGAGTGAAATTTTTTACCAAAGAGGTTTTTGCTCTATCAATGAGACCATTTGTGATACTGATTTTATATTTTTTTGGGATATTAGAGTAAAAATTTAGGTATCTACCTGACCAGATAGGTTTGGTGTACCAATTGGTACAGATGGAAGAGTTTTCATTCCTATAATGTATTTTATCTAAAAAGTTTATTTTATTATCTTTTTCTATTTCATGGGTAAATATGATATGATAACTGTTTTGTTTAGTTTAGTCTTGTATGTAATTTATTTTATATATTGGAATAATTGTGATGCAGTCATCAATGTATCTTTTAAAAAAAGGAATATTGAAATAAAAATTATTAATTATATTTTCCTCTAAGTCTTGCAGCACTAAATTAGAGATGGGGCATGATAAAGAACAAACCATTGTCATACCATTTATTTGTAAAAAGAATGAATCGTTATATTTAAAAAAGGCAGTGTTAAAACATAATTCAATGGCATGTATGAAATTATGTTTAATTAATGTAGTGAAATGACTAATTTGAGGCCATTTTTGTTTTAATAATATCAAGAGCAAGTTGAATTTGATTATTAGTGAATAAAGATACGACAGCAAAACTTATAAATTCATAATCAGTAGGTATTATAAAATTATTAGGGTCAATGAAATTTTTAAAAGGCGAAAAATCCTTAACAAAGTATTGATGATGTCCAATTATGTTGTTAACTATATTAGATAAATATTTTGCTAATTTATAAGATGTTGCATTAATGTTACTTGTTATTGGTCGCAAGGGAATATTATTTTTGTGTAGTTTTGGTAGGCCATATATCTGAGGAGCAATTGAATTAAAATCTTTAATGAGTATCCAGTTTCCGAATTAATCTTATTAGTTTGTATTAAAGTATGTATAAAGGAATTGATTTTATTTTGAATCATTAGTTAATTCAGGTATTTTATTTTGATAATTGGTTTTCTTTAAAATATGTGTTTTGTTTGTTTTGTCAGCTTGTGTTATAATTAAATTATTATTGTTTTTTATAAATGATTTAATTACAAAGATGTTGTTTATTATGAAAATATTGGAAAGTGTAGAGGTTTGATGAAATTTATTATTTTTAAAGTTTGCAATTGTATTAGTTATGTTTGTGCGAATCAGATTTTTGGTATTTTGGTCCCCCTTAAAATTTTCTGATTCAATGCTGGCTAAAATATTAGCTATTAGAATTTTATTATTAATTTTTTTGGTGAAATCAAGAGCAAATTTTGGACCTAGAGATAGAATATTAGAGACATTCTGTGGAACCTCTGTGTTTGAAAGGTTGACTAACTAGCTAGGTTCAAAGTTAAAGGTATTGTTTTTTGACATAATTTGGCATTATATTTAAGTAAGTTATTGAATTTGTTAATATTATGTTCTTTAATTTTAAAAAAGTTCATATGTATCAAATTGTTGCATTTATCAAAGAAAACAAAAGTGATATTATTATTGAAACATTACAGGATATAGTTTTTGACTTTATTTAGTTTTTTTATTTGTATATCAATTTGTAAATGAACATAGTTAATTGAAATATTAAACAGTTTCCTATTAATTACTTATTAGTTTCCGTTTTCGCTTGTTTCGAAAACGGCATGCTCGTGGTTATAATTATTTATTGGCTTGATCATATTAACACTAAAACGAAATTTAAGATATCTGATTTCAAATAATTATTTTATATATAAGAAAAATTTTTTTTTGTGTTATCGTCTACACGTTGGATTTATATGATAATTTCTGGAAATTTGTGTTAGCTTTGTACACCTGTTATTACCATGTAGTATGACTAATTTTCCGTACATCTTATAACCCTAATACTATACATGGCTACGTCTATAATTTCAATAATACCATTTTCCATAAAAAATATTACCTTTTTAATGTCTTACTCATTTAAATTATATATTAGAAGCTATGTTTCCTCTCTGAAAGTGAACTATATACTAGTTTGAAACTTCAAGGAAAAAAAATTATTAAAACCAACTTAAACAACTATTCGTATGAAATAAATTGGTAAGATATTAACTGTTCTATTATTATTCATCCCTAAAATTATATAAACTACATGACTTTTATCCTGATTAAAACTGAATTTCAAATATATAAATATAGTTAAAAGTAAATAAGGAAAATTATATTAATTAATGTATGGATCGGTAGTATGCTTTGAGGTCCGTGTATGAGAACTTCGCTTTCAGCGGCGTTCGGGGCGTAGTTCCAGTCGGGCCGGACGGAAGCAAGGCGTTAGCGTATACCCGTAACTATAGATGTCACACAGTAGACGGTAATCATCTCTCCCGAAACGGCGTGTCGTTTCCGCAAATCGCAATCAAGCCAAACATTTGCGAACGAGGCACTGTTTTGTACGGTGAACTATCTCGGTTCAGCGTAGACGTGCGTCCACTATCGCTACAATACAACACACGACAATGCTTGGGGGCGCTTGGCGTCGTTTACAAATAGTTACAGAGCAATTTGTTTGCTATCAAACCAAAAGCGGTTTTGTTTTTAATTCGGCGGTAATAACGCCAGAAACGCTCATTTACGAGGGTTCTCGGGTTTAGATTATTTTAAGCTCGATCTACCTTCGTTACAGAACAACTAACACTAGAACGTCGTTCTAGAATCTCTGTATCTAGATCTCTAGCATACGCCGTCTTCGAACGGTTTTGAACGGCGACCAGGCTTTTAACAGACTGAACGAGTCCAAGAGAAGTTGCGTCAATCCCGCTGTAAAAATTATTAACAGAATAGCTTGACTTAATAGAGAAGATTTTACATTCCTTGCTCTAGGCAATGTCCCGTACAGATTTTCAGCTCGTGTAGGTGTCCTATTTATACTTAAATTTGTATTCAAATTCTTTGTTCTGCGAACATCAATTCGGAGGGCTTTCTTTGTTTGCTATCTTATCGATACGGATAACAATTACATGTGTTTTAGACAATTCGTTTGCACAACATGATCTAATACTTCGAAATAGCTTTTAATTAGTTTTTACTAATTAATTAATATATAAATCATCAGAGATCGCTAGCTATATTACTTATGATTAATTATCAAAACAATATTGACTGATTTCAGGCGGTAACCGACACTTTGTTCATTAGTTTATAGCATTTCCATAAAAGCATCTAATTAAGCAATTATTCTATTTATTATTTAAACTAAACTTGTACACTCACGCATGTTATTTGACACTTTCTTAAAGTTTTTCAAGTTTTTAATTTAGTCTTAATAATTACATTTCCGGAAGCACTAATATACCGAAAACGCTTAGAACTTTAGGAATTCCATTAAATCACGTTTCTAGTAATTATGGCGTTACACAGAAACGTTACAATATGGGGAATTATAAAAGTAATCAGAGGATATGCTAACAAAATGGCTGTAAGAAGAATATGTACAAGGTATACCATCTTAGCTTCTTTACAGCTTTGAAGTTGCATGTGTAAGAATGGAGGTTTAGCGATACTCTCATATGAAAGCGTTACATTTTTATCTCCTGTCAGTTAATATCCACCTTGGATGGCAAGTACTTCATTTGCTAGTATTATAGCGGTAACAGATTAGCAGATTTTATCAGTTTAAAAAATTGTTGGTATACAAACAGCGAAAATATTGGAAAGGGGCTTTATCACTAACCTTTAAATTTCATTTTGCTAAATTTTATTTTAGTTGTTTTTAACATTTTACAGTCTTTATAGAAAAACTTTGTATTCGATATGGAAAAAGTTACCTTTAGGGTTCGGTGTAACCCTTGCCCCTCTCGGAACGTAATTAAGTGTGCCCAGTTATGTAACTAAACTATGATTACTCCAAGGAAGAACATTTATTAATAACATATTATGTTCTAGTTGAGGGGGTTCTTCGAAAGTCGACAGTCTCAATTAATTTTCAATCACTTTAATATAAAATTAGTTAGAGCCATCTAGGTTTACAATGCAGACAAAATAGGAAGTTGTAAATGCTATTAAATACGACCAACTCTTTATTCCTAAATCCGCGCAATGTTTTATAATTTTACTAAACAATCCATTTTCTTTAAATATCGGCATTGCTTTAACAACCACCCTTGGACTCCTTACACGTATGCATGTGTGCATGTGTGCATGCACAGTTACCGCTACCACAGCCTCTCGCACAGTTGCACGATAATACACTAGTAAGTGTACGTACGAACGCACGCACGTACGCGCGCAAGCACACACGCACGCACACACACTCTCGCACGCCCGCACGCCCCCAGGCCCGCACGCCTGCACACCGGCACGCCCTCGCACGCACCCACGAATTCACGCACGCACGCGCATGCGCATACGCAAACCCACCTACACTCTCGCGCATACGTGCGTACCCAACTGTACCAAAGCGCAATCGCGTGCACGCGGATAACGTACACAAACTCGAACGTATAGGCAACCATATCTACACACATACATGTGCGTATGCACGGTTGTACGAATGTAAGCACGCTTCCATGCACGCAATCACCCATGTACTCGCTCACGCACACTCGTATACACACACGTTGACGCACATTGACATAATTACGTACTCACCCATGCATCCACGCACGGACGCATCCACGCAAGCGTGTACGCACGCACACGCGCAGGTTGGGACGCATGCACGAACACTCACACTCACTCGCGCACGTCTGCACACTCACACTTGCATGGGGTACATTTGCACACATGCGCATAATAACACGCACGAAAATACACACACATACACAAGTACAAACACACACACGCGTACACACGTACCCACAACTGGCACTGTTGTATGGTTCCTACGGAAGGCGCCCAGCGGCATACAGTACCGCAATATTTTTACAAATTTTTGAATATTATAAATATCGATAGCGCTATCTCGCTATCCACATAGGTATATTTGAATGACCACTATGTGCAACTCCAAATGTAGAAATTACTCCGGTTTAAGGGCACTTTCAGAGGTAAAAGTATTGTTAGAAGGGAATTTGCAATTTAAGTAAGTAAAATTATTATTAACGTAGTGTATAGCAAATATGTGTATATAAATTGTCTTTTACTGCCAGTAAGCAAGTCGTATAAGTTTTAGGTAAACGTTTATGAAACTTATTTATACACGCAGTTATAGAAGCTATTCCAGCAGTGTTAGAGGGACTGCTTGTATTTTCCACTAATATTTTATTGATGTCTCATTTTAAATTTAATGGCAACCAGCTCAATGATGCAGCGTTTCTGTTGAAAATAGCGGAACGGTTATAACGGATTTTAACCTGATTGCTGTTACATTCCCAAGTTATATATGATGTCTCATAATAAACTAACTTATCAGTTATTTAGCGTTGGTTATTTTTAAAAAAAAACAGCACGTGAACGACTACATAAATGCTGCGGTTAAAGTATAACGAAGAAATACCTGAAATACCAGAAATGGTTTAGAAAGGATATGTAGTGCTACTGTGGTCCAAAGATAGAACTGGAATTATTACGTTGAATTATGAACGGTTCCTTTTCCTCTTTTTCTTGTCCGTGCACTGCGCTTCGACGACATTAAAAATAGATAGCTTCGAGAAGGAACTGACAAATTACCTGCTATCAGGGATTTTTATATGAATTTTATCAATAATTGTAAGAGTATTTACCATTTAGGAGAAATTGTCCTAATTGATGAAATGCTTCATCCATTCCGAGATCGTTGTGGTTTGTCCACTACATGTCGCAAGAGTTAGCTAAATATGGCATAAAGTTGTATGCCTTTTGCGACAGTAGAGCATATTATACGTGAAAATATGAGACATACTGTGGCCAACAACACGATTGACCGTATGTTTTTTCCAATAAACCATTTGATATTGCAGAGAGATTAGTAAATAATATGAAAAATTCAAAGCAAAGTCGCACTATTGACAATTATTGTACCTTACCCTTTAGCCAAATATCTTCTCCAAAATAAAATAACGTTAGTTGGCACGATCAAGGATATCAAAACGGAAATACTACCAGAGCTTCTTCTCAATAAGAACCGTAAATTAGTTCCTCACCTTTGGGTGAAAACCCCTAATACAGGATATCCAGGATATAAGGCGCATTATTTTAATAGTGCATTATAAAAGGAGGGAAATCAAATGCAGACTTAAAATTACATATGTGCTTTTGTAGAAGCAAAACCGATAAATAGCGTAAATTAAGCCACTTCAAAATTAAGTTCAATCTCTAATAAATTTTATAAAAGTATTCCAACAACAATACTTTTCCATTCAATTTAAACAAAAATATTTAGCGGGAAGAAAATAACCATTATCGAATTTAATAACAACACTATTTTTACTTTCTCTTACTTGTATGAAATATGGTATAGAGAAAGTGTTGTTTTCGTGCAAAATTTTCGATGTCGAAATTTCAGTGGAAATATACGTTTTGGGAGTCCGAAAAACGTGTTTTTAAAAATTATTCTGTCTGTCTGTCTATCTGTGTCTGCGTGTCTGTGCATGCGTGCGTGCGTGAGTGCGTGCGTTTGTGCGTGCGTGCGTGCGTGTGTTCGTGCGTGCGTACGTGCGTGCGTGCGTGATTGCGTACGTGCGTCCGTGTGTGCGTGCGTGCTTGCGTGCGAGCGTGCGTGCGTGTGTTCGTGCGTGCGCGCGCGCGCGCGCGCGCGTGTGTATGTGTGTGTGTGAGTGTGAACAAAATATCTCAAAAGCGAAAAGTCGTAGATAAACAAAATTTTATATTTGAGTTTCTATCCATCCTAACACTCAATTGCAACAATTTCACTAAAATCCAATAACCGAAGGTGCCACTTTACCCTTGAAATTTTTTGGTTTTTCGCGATCTTCTGGTAATTGGCTGTAACGATTTGTTTTAAATTTATAATATTTCTTGGAGATTTAATGTCCTTTGCTACAGTTGAAAGTGTTTCTCAAAAAAACGTCCGTAAAATGAGTAACCGCAAGTAGTCTTGCAATTAACTGTGACTAAATAACTATAAAACTGATAGTTCTAAATAAATGGAAATTTGTATATAAGATTCTAACTACCTTTGCATGCTAAACCAAGAATTTTGTTAGAATAGAATAACCGGAAGTACAACTTTATTTCTGTTATTTTTAGATATTTTCCGAATTTTCTGTTTTTCGCGATTTTCTCAAAATTGACTTTAACGATTTATTTATAACTTATTTCATTTCTTACCCACGTGATTTTCTTTCATAATGTTTAAGCTGTTTCTCTGAAACTTTTCCATAAAATGAGTAACCGGAAGTACCTATACCGCTTACTTAAAGTAAAATAACTATGAAACTAGAAGTGACTAGCTAAATAAAAAGTTATATTTGTGGCCGTAACTACATTGGTATACCAAATGACGAATTTGGTTAAAAGCAAATAACCGGAAGTTCCACTTTATTTCTGTCATTTTTAGATATTTTACGAATTTTTGTTTTTCGCGATTTTCTTGAAATCGGCTCTAACTCTTGTTTTAAAACTTAGTAAATTTCTTGGTTACTTCATTCCATTTTACACGAATCAAGCTGTATCTCTAATAAATTTTCAAAAGTCGAGTAACCTGCGTTGAAGCTATTTATCACAGAAAATTTCCGGATACGAGGGTTGTCTCTTATGTTGTTACAAATGACCACTAGATGTCGCTAGTGTAATAAGTTATTGCCATATTCGTAAAATTTGACATTTTGTATTGTAA
>JAHWXV010004229.1:0-13413 GCA_024586415.1 Phrixothrix hirtus | reverse complement strand
CGTAGTATGCAGCCTTTCCCAAGAAGTCCTTCACAAGGTTCATAAAGGAAAGTACAAATCAAACCGCTAGACAATACAAGAGAGGATAGTAGTTGCAACATACGATTACGTCGCAAAACACTATAACAGCGACGCCTCCGAACCAAGTCCGATCGCCGAGCCGTAAAGGCACAGGTCAACACCATAAATTACCCTTCCGATGAAGAAAATTCCACAAAGCACATTGCAGTGACAAACTCAGATAGTTTTATTTTGAAAAAAGGCAAAAAACGGAAGCCGAAGCGTACCAGCGCCATAGAATTCGAAAGCCTCGCCCGCAAGGTCTAGGCGGAGAACCGATACGAAGCTTTGTCAAAAGACGAACTAGATTTTACTCAAGATACTTCACAGGCAGTCAAACGCGACTAAACCAGCGCCGAGAAGGGCTTCCAAGGAAGTACCTTCAACCGTCTTAAGAAGCAAAGACAACTGGTTACAAATCGCCAGCGATCTTGCTAATAAAAAACTGACAATTATCAGTGCAAATAACATTGCGCTTAAAATCAGCTTGCAATCATCAACTGAAGTCGACATCCGTGGCATCACAGCGCACCTAGATGGCAAACAGATCTCGTACCATACCTACCAGTTGTAGCGGGAAGGAACACTAAGGGATACTAATCAGAAGACTACCCAAACAATATCCGATTCGGCGATCTTAGAAGATCTTCGAAGGCATGGTCTGTCAGTCATCTCATTGCGCAGGATGCGTGGCGGCACAGACAGGGTACAAATACCCCTAACTTACGCGGAACTGGGGAGAAGCAACTCGGGCAAGAAGGTATCCGATGTTGAAGCATTACTGATATCAGTATCAGTAATCAGAATCGTCCAAGAAAAATCGGATATAATTCAATGGCACAGGTGTTCGAAGTTCAGACACTCACAAAAGAACTGACATGTGGACTCTAGCTACATGAAGTGTGGGCAAAACCAATCGACAAAAGTTTAAAGTAAAGGGACACTCCACCACAGTACGCGAACTGAAATGAAAATTATACTGCGAACTACATAATAATAAAAATAACAATTTTTATTCATCCTTTGGCTACATAGGTAGATGGGTATGTCAAATAATTTAAAAGCAATATAATAAGTATTAAATTACATATTAATTCCATTAATGTGTAAAATTCCTTTAAGCTATATGGTAATGGTATATGGTAATATTAATACTTTCTCGAACCAATTTAAGAAGTAACTTATAAAATCTCTTACGGCATAAATTGGAGATTGTTTATAGAATTCATGTCTATGTTAATCCTATAGCATTTCGCGTGGAAACTGCTGAAGTGTAAAAGTGTTGCGTAAATCGATTTGCAACAAATCACGAGTACATTTATGTTTACGTGAAATTCCGGAAAATTATAAAGATAAGACATTATAAAAGACAATAGGAATATAACCGGGAGTGCATCATCTTATATTAATTCAAGTTCATTAATCTGAGTATTGTCAAAATGTAAATACTTAGGATATAAGGATGACGAAATATGGCGCAATAATAATCCGGATTTAAAACATTGAGAAACTGCTCAAAACTAATTCATAATTAATAGAGATTGCTTCTTAAAATATTTTACATATTAAAACAATCTCAAAACTACTTTTAATTAACGGAAAAGTTTTAATTGAAATTGCGCAATATTACGTTATAAATAAATTAATAATCAAAACACATAAGGTCGTCCGTTATCAGTCAATGAAAGACTGAATACACTATTATCAAAAGCGTTCGCAGAACAAAGAACGATGCGTGATAATTATGTATAAAAGCCGAAAGGAGAGTTCTTGTAGATCTCTACTCGAATTCACACCGACCGATTCTCTATGCGAGAATATATTGCATCTAGCTTTACCTTTGAGGTCTCGCTATATTTTATAACAGTAAACAATGACGCTTTGTTAATTACAAAAGTACGCAAACCGTTTCTGTAGACTTGTTTAGATTCTAATATTAAAACCGTCGTCGCAGAATTAAGCGACAAAGCTAGTTCAGTTATTCAAAGGGATAAAACTCCTTGTACCGACCATCTTCCTGCGATTTTATATCCACGTAAAGTAACAGGAAAGCAGAACGATTGCTGGACGGTAAGCATATTCTGTAAATATCCTAAGCGATGCCGCGCGTCTATAACACTAATAACCATTTAGAGAACTCCTTTCCGCATTGAATGTTTTAATTTTGATTATTTGTAAATATGTATAAATTTCCGATAACTGTTCTGTTGAATTATTATTTTATTTAGAATAAATAAACTATGTTTTGAAGGTTTATCCATTTTATTATTACCGCCGAAGTCACTTGTATTAATTCAACGTCAATGAATTAAAGTAAAAAGTTCGTTTCATACTAGCAGTTGCGACCACACTCGTAGGTTGTATTATTTAATACTTAAGTTTTTTCACTTTGGGATACCGATTCCTGCGTATTCGAAGAAGGCCTTAGGCGTACTAACGACCCCTATAATATTATACTGAACCTGCCCTCTACGACTAGTGATCCTGGCTGCTAAAATATAAATTAATTTTTTCTTCGAACCGTTACAATCTGTAGCAAAAAGCTTCGTGTTGTATGAATGAAAATCACAGTTAGTCGTGTAAGTATACTTGCATTGATATATGTATTTTAGAGATTTGAGTATGTAACTAGCATAAATTGTTAAAACTAAAAAGCCTAAATTAAAAATCATTCTCAAAATTCTCTTCTGAGCAGTAAACACTCTAGACACGCCCGAGCTTACTCCCCAAGCTACAATGTTATATGAAAGAACAGAGTATAATTCTGCGTAATAGATTTGTAGTAATTCATTAATATGCAGTTTTTTTTGTAATTTAAATATAAGAAAGCTAACTGAATTTAATCTAGAACCAATTGAATCTATGTAAGTGCTCCAGTGTACATTACTATCCAGATTTAGGTCTAAGAATTTAGTTACACTACTTATAGGAATGACTTGATTTTTATATATAAAACTAAATGATCCTGATATTCGATGTATATTATGAAATTCAATAGTGATTGTTTTTTTGAAAGTTGATTATTAACCTATTTTTTTTTTGCAATAATTATTGAACTATGACAAAATGACTTTATGAAGAATTTCATTTCCAGTTGAGTCAGATATTAATATTCTTGCATCCTCAGCATACAACCCAACTTATCTCTGGCTAATATTATCAGGGAGATCATTACTATAGAATAAAGACAGTAACGGCCCCAAAACACTACCCTGCGGTACTTCCAAATTAACTGGATATCTCTGAGAATGTGCTTTTCCATTTTTGACTGTCAGATATCTACCAGATAAGTATGAAATCAACCACTCATTTACTTTTCCACGAAGTCTTATAACATTAATCTTCTCTGATACAAAATTTTTCTCTACTAAATCAAATCCAATAGTGAGATCAAAAAATGATCCAACAACAACAAGCTACGGCGACACTTCAGAGGGCATCCCACCTCAAGCAGCAACTTCTGAGCCCAAAAGTACTGTCTAAGACGCAAACGTTTGTCAAATCGAAGGCCACTCTCCTCAACCCTTCGACCACGCCAAGATCCTAACCATGCAATCGATCTTATTAGAGGTGCTATAGGGTGTGTCCACATTAAACGAAGACATCACCAACATCATAAACTGCCTGCAGGACATTCCAAAAATGTATGTGCGGACAACCTAACATGCAAACCAGCCGCGAGACGGCATATGCTACAATACTCGTCAGGAAACAAACCGAGGAAGGTAAAAGAGACGATGCCCCAGGTAAATAGGTAGTAAAATTAAAAATCTTCCGGATACAACTTGAATTCGATTTGGAACTCTATTATAAGGTGGGACTCTGTTTGTTAAATCTTTGAGTCGCGCAGTAAGGCTAGTCGCACACCGGAAAGGTTAAGCTCCAGCTGCTAAGCTTTGCTGAGTATGTTCAAGCTGAACCATAACCATACACTGGTGCTATGTTTTATAATCTGCCTTCTATGAATAGGTTTAAACCCAATACATTTAATAAATCATTATTTGTAGATATGATCTATGGGAGCTAAATCCTTTATGAAATAGAAGAGCGTGAGTCGGGTATTAGCGAAATTAAGCCGTCTCAATAAGTACCAGTGTAGCACGAGTTGATCAGTTATAATTCAGGAGCATTTAATTGTAAGTTGACTATGTTCCTCATCGCTGCGTGCATATTAGCTGTGTTGCGAAACACATTTGAACCTAAAAATTTTAGGCAAGTTTATCTTTTTAAATAGGTATTGCAGTTTAATGGCATGAACCAATGTGGAAAGGTAATCTGTAAGATTTAACACTATTTAAAATAGAAAATAACGAACAAACAGAACGAATTTAACAAATTCGAATTGGAATAAAATCTTACAATATGCAACACCTATAATTAAAAATATCTAAAGAACTGTAGAAGCAGAAAGGATTTTATCAACATTTAATTATAGATGCTGCGCATCGCAAGATTTGTTTTATTAATAGGAGTTCTTTCTGATAAATTCTTTTCATTTCTCAATTTGATTAGATTAAAATTATTTTTCTGTTTCATGTGTACTAATCAAATGTGATTTATTAATTATTTGCTAAATTTTATTTGCACATTGTTAAAATGCTTTTTCACCACAAATTGATTTCTAGCAACCCAACTCAAAATATTAAAGGATTGTTATATATGTTTCATTTACACCTTTTTCCTAATTTATAGCACAGCAACAGTTAAATTATTTAAATTATGCAGCTGCTTAAAATAAAGTTAAAACACGGTTCACTTAATGTGTAATTAGGGTAACAACGATAGAACCTTTTCCGTACACATACGTAAATAGTAAAGGAACAAGGGTAATGCAGATTTGAAATTAATAGTATTATATTATTTAAATTAAATCATTCTTTCTAGTAGCGTACTATAAATTGAATTAAAGCAATTTAGCTTTGTTACGTAATTATTATATAAGTTGCATTCGTGTGTCCCAACTAACAAGTAAGATACCACTGAAAACTTCATAATAAAAATATTTAAGAGGCCTTTCCCAGAGTTTAATTTAAAAAAATTTATAACTTTTTTAATTTTCATCCGGTTAAGCAGGAATTTGAAAATTGTGTTTAAAATATAATTATATAGTGCGCCAGTATCGGAAATTAGAATCACTTAAAAAATTACCCTTAAAATAAAGCTATCGAAAAATCAAATACTGGTGCACTAGATAACAGTTTCGTAAGTATATGTCTAAAATTTCAGCTAAAAGTTCCTATAAATAAACAAGATACAAATTTTTTCAATTCAAAAATTATTTTCCCATCAAGTTACGCCACTAAATTTGGTGGTAATTTGCAAAACTAAATCTACTTCAACTCATAATTTATATCAGATCACATTTCAACGACACGCACGCTTTATTTTTATTTGTAATCCGATATTTACAATTGTCAGACGTGTAAATATTTTGGTATATAAAAGTAAATTAAGAATAGGTGCTTTATACGCTTATGCATTATGGTAAATACATATTAAATGTTATTCACATTTATCAAATTTATAATTATAATTATGGGAATGAACACCTTGAAAAAATTTATAAATGCAAAATAATATTTTAAATATTGCCTATTTACAAATGGGTATAATGTTTTATCTTCCTTATCGCCAGTTAAAAAATATCACATAATGGTAAAACTGTATAACTTTGACTAAAATTAGTTTATAAGAATATTTATATTATTTAGGAAAGTAAAAAGTTGGGAAAAATTTTGAAAGTTTTCAACGTAAAATGCTAAAGGAAATTGTAGCAAACAAATGATAGTCTAACAAAATTGTACCCTGGCGAAAGGAGAAAAACAAATTATCAAGAAGACCCAACAGTATCCTGTGCAATCCACAGAAAAATATTGCAATAAAAGCTGCCCCTAAAGAAGGCCTTTTCTCTACTGGAAGAAGAGTTATGGACATCAAATTCGTTTGGAAACAGACGCAGAATTCAATACATCATGCGTTTTTTGATTATACCTGTTTTAAGAAATTATGAAATTGTAGAAGAAAAAATGAATAAGTTTTATATGAACGCTACTATTTTGCAATGTGTGATGAAAAAATTACGCCACAACTGAAAATACTAATAATCAGATGATATTATTATTTCTGTTGCTGTATTAGGTAATATTCGGATAATGATACGAGGGCCGCTGCTTTAATTTCGGGATGGAAGAAAACGAACATACTTAGAATTACAAAAATGTCACTGTTGCTTTTAAAAATATTCCCATTTATACTCTATACATTTTGTCATGCGACTAAACCAGTTGTTATAACATTATCTCCACTCAGAAGTGGGCACGCCCAAAATTCCATTCTTGGTCGCTTCAACAGTTGGCTGTTGTTTCGATTCAGGTTCATAAACATATATCCAACTTTCATCACCACAGATAATGTCGTATACCAAATTTGATGTACCTGAGTTGAGCCGCTTAATTGTTTCTCGGCATCATTTGATACGAGCCTGCTTTTGAGTCTCAGTCAAATAATGGGGGAATCCATCGTGCTTATGTAAAATTTAATTTATTGGTTTTATGTCGATGCCTAAGGTTAATTGAATTTCTCTATAAGTTACATGACCATCTTCATTGATCATTTCTCGTACGGTATCAATGTTTTCTGCTATTTTTGATGTCATTGGTCGACCTAGACGAACTTCGTCACAAAGGTTACTACTATCGCATTTAAATTCTGGATACCACCAAAATATAGTTGTTTTTAATGATGCCTCATCACCAAGAACAGTTTTTAGATCAGCGATATACTTCTTTTCACTTTTTTCAATCAACAATAAAACAAAATTATTGCTTGAATATGTTCACGATTCGAATCCATGGTTTTTTCGGGTTTTGTTTACATTAAAATTATTTTGTAATAGAACGGCTCCATATCCACCCTTTCTGTCATAGTTGTTTGACAGCGAATTTCGTAAATTGTCCTGCGAATTTCAGTGTTGCCACATCTTCGAAATTTAAGCAGCATTCCTCGTAACATACTAAATACATTTTATTTATGTTAGGAGCTATTGCCATAAGATGCGGATATTCTCAAGTGGGAGAATTTGGTGTTTCTCTAAACATTCCTGCTGCTATGTAAAAGCGTATTTACACAAAAAATCATGGCAACTTAGGCATTGCCATTCATAATGTACTTTAGAAGGAAATAGAATTAGCAGCGAAAGAAGAAGCGGTACTTGCTATAAAAAAAGCTGACGTTGATGATGATGGCTATCCATGCATAACCGTAATCGCTGATGGTGTTTGGAGTAAACGTTCTTATAAAACCAACTACGTTGCTCTTTCCGGAGTTGCTTCCATTATCGGTGAAGCCAGAAATAAAATACTGTACCTATGCGTACGTAATAAATTTTATATTTTGCAGTAGAGCAGAAAATTGAAATGAAACCGTTATAAAACACATTTGTTTCAACAACTGGAATATAACTTCTACTTCCTAGTAGAAGGGTTCCAATAAAGTATAGATTTACATGGTCTGAAGTTTGCAAAAGTAGTAGGAGATGAAAATAGCAATGCAACAAGAAAACTAATGAAAGTCAAATAATACAGTTCGAAATTAATCAAAAAAATTGAATATGTGAATTATTTATTGAGGAACTTGGCAATAAGTTAAAGGAAACTTCTAAGTCAACTAGAAGGACATCTTCTTATTATATGGTTCCGTTTTAATTACGGAAGAAATTAGAAGATAGTATTCTCAAATTTTGAAATAACTCTAAAGAAAGCTGCAGAGCAGGAGAGAGGCTAAACGAGTTTCAAAAAGACGTTTTAAATAGCCCAAATGATATTGTAACGAACTGGTTAATAATTCAAAACCTTTAGTTATCTTAGTAAATGACTTTTCATTGTTTCTGATTCTTATATTTTCGAACTCAGTGTGGTTCGATCTTTATTCAAGTTCTACTTGTCCTGGTTCTGTATACTTCCCAGCGCATAGACCCAACCAATTCATCTGAACCACCTACAGTTTTCCTCTGAGAAATTTCATTATTCTATATATTACATCATGGATCCTTTATAGAATTTTATATCGACCTTTCTAGGATCTCTAATAGTCGGGAGATAGACCTCGTCGCCATTAAGGCTGGTACAACCAAACACGATCGTTGAGTTGAAACCCCTCCGTTTTCGAACATACATCATAATATAGTTTTATTCGATCCACGGCAATCTGGATGTTATTGCAAACTCTCTAATTTCAATTTAATTTCTTTCGAAGACTTTTGGCATATTCATTTACAGCAACCACTCCTCTCCAGGCTTGCTACCGAACTCCAAATCATATGGCAGCCTAATTTCACGTCGAAACAACACTTTGGCTGGAGTCTCTCCTGTTGTCTCGTTTATAGCTGACCGAAATGCCATGAAATTGTTATAAGTACTGGCTACAATCTCGTTGATAGTTTGAGATAATTTTTGATAAATATTTTCCCATTGTTCAGTTCAAGCGTTCCAACATTCAATTTGACTGTGGTTGAAGAGCAATTGTTCTGGTCTGACATATTTTCAACAATTGGCAGAGACTTTAAAATTTCTTCCATAGTCTGAACGTAATTCCAAAGGAATTCCAAAACGGCTAAACAGTTCTTTCACCAAGGTCTCTGCCATTACAGCTGCCTCTTGATTTGGTGGAGCG
The DNA here is from genome assembly GCA_024586415.1 of Phrixothrix hirtus. Classification (NCBI taxonomy): domain Eukaryota; kingdom Metazoa; phylum Arthropoda; class Insecta; order Coleoptera; family Phengodidae; genus Phrixothrix; species Phrixothrix hirtus. The sequence continues at coordinate 4,683 of JAHWXV010004229.1, read as the reverse complement.
TATGCTTGGGTCCATTGACTAAAATAATCAATCTGAACTAGAATGTGTTTGCTTCCTGCTTCTATTTCTAAAAATAGGCCCGATGTATCAATTGCTACTCTTTCAATTAAGGTACCCGCATTATATTGTCTCGTGGGTGTTTTCCTTGCTCCAGGCGACCCTTTCCCTTCGGCACGACTCCTTAACACCATCCCTATAGTTTATCCATAAAATCGTTCACGGATCTTTTCCGGTGTTTTCTTTACTCCCATCTGTCTTACTGATGTACCACCATGAAGTTCTCAAAAAACTTCCACTACACTAATTTTCGGATCCACCAATCACATTCGTCTGTTATTTTTACACCATTTTCCAGGGATCTCTTTAAAATCCATTTCGAACTTACAAGTAATCCCATTGATTCCAGTAGCTTCAACTACGGTATTAAATGGGACCACTTCCTCCTAACCTGGTCTTTGACCTTCATTCTTCCGTTTTACTAACAACTTCAAATCTTGGTCTTTCTTGATTCTGCTTGCCATTATGCGGTCTTCAGTCATCGTTGATTACAGTAACATGCTTGAAAAGAAGTTCTTCACCTCATGACTCCAATCGATAGCAGTGTTTGTAATTTTTTGAGCAAGGCCGTCTTAATAAAGAATCAGCGTTTTGATAATTTCTTCCAGCGCGATGCTTCAGTTCAAAGTCATACTTTTGCAGTCATTCAATCCATGTTAGTATTTGTCCTTCTGAATTTTGAAACTGTAGTAGCCATTTCAACGCTGAGTGATGAATTTTCAATAAGAGATGTCGTCCATAAAAATATTTGCAAAGAGGTTCGATTGACAGTTATGTAGTACTTTGTTGCATCGTCACTTTTTTTGTTTTCAGATTAATTTTAGCATTACAAGATCATACGAAATAAGATGTAAATGCGTAGCAATATTGTACAATGCAAAAGAAAATTATTTTGATAAAATTATAAAAGTCTTTTCGAGATGTGAAGCTGGATATTTTACTAAAAACTAATTACGTAGAGGAAGCGTAAATTACATGAACCACACAAAAGGCAGACGCTTCCATAGAACACTATGGGCGTTGATAATGACTATGGAAGTAAATAATTGTCGAACGACGTTTTGTTAAAAATAAAAAATAAGGTAATTAATATTTTAACAATAACAATCGAAGGAAGGGGGATCATTGAAATACTATGGAGAAGACAAACTTCAAATCTAGTATGGAAACAGGAACGTACATTTAGACTAACTGCATCTATATTTGGTACAGTATGTAAACGAAAATATAACACTCCACTAACGAAATCAGTTCACAGTATTTAGTATAAAACATTTGTTCGCAATCAAGACAAAACATATGGTTTGAAACATGAAATCATAACCATTTGAAATTTTGAAAAACTTACAGGTTTTCAAATAAATAATTGTAGTATATTTGTTGAATAAGGAAAAGAATATTTTGTAGGGCTAGTCCGGATGGAATATATTTAATGAAAATAATGATAAAAATACTTCAATTAATCTTCTGCAACTTTGCCGTTTGCATGTGTATATTATAAGTAACGTTAAACTAATCATGAGTTAATTTCTCATTTTTCGTGTTTTTCGTGTTCTTTCAGCGCACTTCAAGTTTTTCGAAAGTTCTATATCGTGTTGGGTAAAACTGCATGCGAACCTTCAAGTGGTTTTAAGGCTTTGAGTAAAATACTGGTTTACGAGTCGTTTTCGCGATTTCAAATGGGGAAAAATGTCTTCTGAAGATCAGGCACGTTTAGCACAGCTCAACAACTTGCAATGACAAAAATGTAGCAACATTTCGTCAAGAACCAGTTAAGATCATCGAATAACCACTAATGAATCAGCGGATAAAGCTAGTGTACGATGGATTTGTGCCAACGGCATTTGACGCAGGATTTGAAGATGAGACTTAGATTTTCTCTCCAGACTCGTGTTTCAAAAAGTGGAGCTATGGCTCTAACCAAGAAACGGAACAGGCTGCGACCCATTAGATACGACACGACAAACGAAATCATATATAAAGACAATGATGATATATTCTTTGTTGATACTCTGCAATGGTATGACTTATCATGTCATAAAGAGCCATGAAATTAGTTGAGTCTTGCCGTCCAAAAAAATCATTAACTTCACAACCCTTCCTAGCTACTTTCGTAGAAACTAATGTGGTCCGTCTTTGTTAATAGGTTCTCAAAGGTTATATAAGCAAAGAAATTGTTATTAAACAATAAATCGGTTACTATTCAAAAACGTTTAAAAAGCACAGTGGTAACACTTCATCAAAACGAACCACCAGGATACGTTGCGTTCATCACGGTTAAATATTTTAAATTAAATTATTTAAAACAAATACAGTAACAGCCTTATTTAAATAATTATTAAAAATCATAGTTTAATATTAATTATCGTACAAAACTAAAAAGGTCGTCTAGCTATAACGCAATAAGAATTCGAAAGATAGCCCAGCATTTATTCTCAAATCAACTAAATTTGTCGCAAAAATTACAAATTTATGTATAAGGATCATGCACTCATTATGCTTTAGCTGATAGTGAATCTAAATGAAATTTAAATGCCAGTCCCTAGGAGAACTGTTGCAATTAATTGAACAAGCCTAGTTCAAACTACAGGAGAATTGTTTAAGATATGTACTATTCACTTATCTTAAGCGCCAGTATCGGTGAATTAAGTCGGAAGTTGGTGTACCTTGTCGGAAAAGATTCTAGCCAAATTTGGAAATTGCTCTCGTTGAGAATAAGATCAGAAATCCTCTCTGGAACTTTAACTTGCGTAAAAAATAATTTTCTAAATTTTACCACGCTGGAATAAAACCATCTGTAAGAAGTAAAAATTTGACGGATTATACACAATTGAAATAAAATGCATCAAATTGATCACTATAAAAGTTAATCAAGCACTAAATATTTAATTTAAAAACTTAAAATTGAATTTATGTAGAGACTAATATAAAAATAAAATTTAATAAACTCTTTTCAAAAATCACAAAATTGGGTTGTACTCGTAATTTTAAAGCGTCAAAAATAAGAGAAATAAATATGCCCCAATTACAAAATAAATGGTGACGAATGAAAGCAATCGGACCCTAAACGGCATTCCAATGTACCGTTAGGCATTAAATAAATGGTATGACTAACTCAAGTCGTAACAACTAATGGAATAAGGAATTTTTCTCCTTGGGAAATCTATTCCCCTTAGATAAACAGTCAGCCAAGATCTTTAATTGCAAGTGTTGAGATGTTTGATTGAGAATGTGAGATGAAAATGTCCAGTGGCATAGTGGTGGATGTTTACTTCGCCATTATAACGTTACGTCTTCGGCAGTTTTTGACTAAACGCATGATCCCATGCTACGTTCTTCACCGGTACTAACATCCTCACATCAAGCGCACCCGGAAAGGAAACATGTGAAATAAGTAAGAATGAATTCATAGCAGGTGTTTTTCAGCATTGAACTTGGGGAATTCCAGAAATCTTTTATTCAATGGGAAATACTTTGGGGTATGTGAATATCCTCCAATGGAGCGTTTATGTTCTTGTTTCGCCTTTTTGTGTATATTACTGTGTAACTCTTTAAGCTCTAGTAATTCTTTAATTTCATGATTTTATTTTATTTGTATTTCTTCGAAAGTCGTGGGTACAGCGTTTCCAATTTTACTCTCCTCTCTCTTGTACCTTTTGTGGATTTATTTTATTATTATTATTATTTGGTTCAGCTACGATTACATATTCCGGGGGCAGGATGATAGTTACTTAGCCTAACAACGAAACACAGTTTTATGATTTCAAAATCATTTTTATATTTCAACGTCATTTCTTACAAGATCAATTAATTTTGTGTAGTAATGCTCTAAAGCTTTGATCCCGTCACAGAATGCGTTTCTCTGAAGACCTGCAAAATAAACGTTGACGGCAGTCTCGATTTCTTCATCTAATGAAATATTTTCTACCGAGGAAAACTTTTAGGTTAAGTAATAGATGGAAGTTAGTGGAGTTAAATCAGATGAATTCGGTGAGTGTGGAAGTAAATCATACTTATTTCCTTGATTTTGCCCATTAAAGTTACGCCAGTGTATCTACATGTATTAACCTGATGAAATAGAATCTTTTTGCGAGCTAATCCCGTTCTTTTTTCAGAAATTTTTATATACAATTGGCCTAAAATCTTCACACAGTATTCTCCATTTCTAGTCAATTACAGTATACCCATTGTATCTCATAAAACTTAAGCTATTACCTTACAGCTGACTTATTTAGCTTCTTTGGAGCAGACAACCGGATTGTAATTTTGTCTGAGCAGTATAGCTATTGTCCTAGGCTTTGTCGATGGTGACAAATTGAGGCACAAAATCAGATGGGGTTTTCATAAAATAACTCAAACACTCTTATGACATTTGCATTCCAAGTCATTTTTGATCCACTGTAAATAAACATGGGAACCATCTTGCGGAGAGCTTTTTCGTATATAATTCCGTACTGAAAATGCTATCTCTTTTGAAATGCAGACAGAATTAGCTATTTTGGACAATTTTAGTCGCAATTTCTGTAAAATCATATCTTGGACTTTTATAATCATTCCTGATGCGGCGCTTCTTGGTCGTCCAGAGCAGTGTTCATCTTGAATACTTGTATGACTGTGTTTAAATTC
>JAHWXV010004224.1:0-13270 GCA_024586415.1 Phrixothrix hirtus | reverse complement strand
GTGTGCGTGTGCGTGTGCGTGTGCGTGTGCGTGTGCGTGTGCGTGTGCGTGTGCGTGTGCGTGTGCGTGTGCGTGTGCGTGTGCGTGTGCGCGTTCGTGTCAAGGATTTACTTAAAATCAAATAACCGAAAGTGCCACTTTACCCTTGTCATTTTTTGGTTTTCTGAGATTTTCTTGAAATCGCCTCTACCAATTTTTTTGAAATTTTGTATTTAACTGTTTTATCTTCTTCGCATGAGACGTCAAGCATTTAGTTAAAGTCTAATGACCAGAAGTGCCACTTTACTCTTGTCATTTTTTGGTTTTTCAAGATTTTCTCGAAATCGACTCTAACGATTTTTTTAAAATTCTATATCTTAGTTTTTTATATTTTGCACATGAGACGTCAAGAATTTAGTTAAAATCTTTATTCTTGCGATTTTTAAGTTTTTTTGCGATTTTCTCGAAAACAGCTAGAATATTTTCTTTAAAATCTGCTAAAGTTATTATGTAGTTAGTGGCCCTTTATGTAAACGTATCAGTTTTTTTGAAAAAAATGCGTTGAAGCATGTTATCAGAGAAAATTTCCGAAATTAAGCAGCATTTCGCCTGTCCAGTAACTTGGATGGGTGTTTGTTACAATTGTCGTTTCCAAAATAAACGTAAATAATAATTTAATTATTTGTGGACACTATTTGCATATCTATGTGCGTAAAAGAAAGTCGTGTGTTGTCTCACATCAGATTTTCTTTTGTTAAATCTGGAGGTTGTCGATAGTTTACAGAATATTAAACAATGAGTATAGAAAGAAATACTTGTCACAAGCGTGTATCGACAAGTTGGCTTACCGCCTCAAAGAAAGTAAAAAATTGTTTAAAGATGAGAACGAACAAGCGCCCGACACTGCGCACACTGATGAAACATTATGCAATCGTTACGTTTTCTCCTTTTTAAATAATTTTTAAAATAACCCAGTATATTTTCGATTATCTTTCATGTTAATAATTATTTATTATTTCCTTATGTTCAACTAACACATCTAAGATTTCAAATTAAGATGGCGGTTATCGTAAGCGAGAAAATGTAAAATATGCAATTAATCGGTTGTGATTTCTATCGGGAGATGTCTCAACAGCAACTTTTATCTAAATTAAAGTTATAAAATTATGTCTACATGTTTACTAAATAATATGAGTTTGGAAAATGATCGTGAATGACTGTTTTAAAAATAAGAAAATGTATTATATTCGAACAAATAAATATTTAAAGTTGAATTCAATTAAGAAAAGTTAATAATCGAAATTATGAACTGTAGTGTCTCATGATTATAATTTTTAATCTAAAATTAAAGGTTTTAATAAATGACTGTATAATGCAGCTGACGATATTGACAATATAGTGAATAGCCAATGGCGGCTTGTAATTACTATCTTTTAAATCAACATTAAACCTTTATTAACTGAAATTGAAATGAAACTTAGATTGTCTTATTAGTTTTTACCTATGTATGTTTTATTTTATTTATTTGGCTTAAACTGTTTATTTGTTTAACGTTTATATCGCGCATTTTTGGCTACAGTGATTGCTAAGAAAGCCCGTTAGTCAAATTTTTACTTTCTACTCATAGATCTTTGTTAAAGTTGTACCTTATCATTTTAAATAAAATCAGCTATCTTGCATTAATAACCAACAAATCTCTTTTTATTACAAAACTTCTTACATACAAAATTGTACATTCATGTATATTTCTTTTCACTTATTTATAAATTCTTAAAGTGCAGATCGAGCCAAGTGTATATTATAAAAGCATTGTTACAATAGTTTTGAGAAAAATTTATTTAAATAATAATTATTTCAAAATGTAGGTACTACGATAAAATATTTAAACGAGCGATGAAGACGCATGGCTTTAGATACTCAATTCCTTTGAATCCATCCCATTTTGCGAAATCTTTAGAATATCATTTGTTTAAATCTATTTGATTTTGTGCTTCTCGTCCGTTATCGTAGACCATTCTAAATATCCATAAATATTCGATCGGTTAGATTTGTGGCATGCTTGAGGATTTTCGCTCTTTGGTGCATTAGTTGCTAACCAATTCTTAGTCGTTCTTGCATAACTACATGGATCTAAATCTGCCCAAAATATCTTGTCATTAATTCGATTAGTTTTAATGATATTTCTCCAAAATGGTGCACTAAACCAAATTTAACAGTAAATTTATATTTCCCTTCAATTTTTCCGCGTTCTAACAATCGTATTTTGTAGAAGCCTTCATTTTCTATTGGTTTGGAATGAGGCAATGTAGAATATTTCTGATCGTTTAGAATGATGGTTGTATTATTGGAAAAATAATTTTAGCGCAGTGAATGGAAATATATCATCCGAATGTTGTTCCGATTCAGTTTCTTGCAGCTTTGATTCGTGATTTAGTTAGTTCGTTCAGTTTTCCACATTTTGGCAAGTTTAAATGAGATATTACTTCACTGTGACCCATTAGACACTGTTCATAACTTCACGTTTATTTAAGCGGCCCACGCGCTTTTCTAGTATGCAAACCATTAGACTGTAAACTACACTCAGTTACAAAAAAGGTGGCGCACTTCAATTTTACCACCTTTTTTAGCCATTCTTTTTGAATAAAGTTTAGGATTAACGTAAATCGCACTGAGATGGCTGTGACTTCTATTCTGTCACTTTTTTGTGTCATAAGTATTGAAATTAGTAACCTGAAAATGGTTTTATTTCAACTTCAGTATCCGTCTTCAGTTTTAATCAAATTTCTTATATACTGGGAACCCATTTTTATTGGGACTTTTTGCAAAAGGTGCTTTTTATTGGTCGTTAAAAGTGAATTAAAGTTAGTTATAACTGAAAATGCAAATAACTGCCGAAGAGGTGGTAAGAGCCGTGGCCATAGTGGACGATGGCCGAGGTGTTCAATATGCTGCTCGGGCTATTGAAAAACCTGAAACAACAGTTCGTGGGGCAGTTCATCGTTACCGTGTGACCCAAAGGTACGATAGGCGTCAGAAACCCGAAATCGTCAGCAAACAGCTGTAGAACTAGCTCGAATGCTAAGAGCTGTTCGTGATACAACTGTATGTGCTCAGACAGTGAGATGAAGGTTGATGGTATATGGTTTGAAAGCAAGAAGATCCAACCGAGTACAAACAAAATAAAGCAGAATTTGGTGCAATTCATCAGGAATGGGGAGAAAACTATTTGAGATGCGTCCTCTTCTGCAATGAATTCCGATTTTGTTTGCGATCACCAGATGGACGTCATAGAGTATGGAGAAGGCGAAGGGAAAGATTTACTCCAGCCACTGTCGTTGAGCAAGAAAAGCTTTGGAGAGGCTTGTGATGGTTTGGGCTGGAATTTCGTTAGAAGCCAAAACGGAGCTTTTCATTCTTCAAGAACGGTCTTTAAACGCAAACGGTTGCATCAGGGACATTCTTCAAGATTATGTTGTTCCTTTTGCACTTTTATTGGACCAAATTTCTTTTTTATGCAAGATAACGCAGAATCGCATAAGGCAAGGTGTGTCAATCGGTATCTTGAATAAGTGGGAATTGAGTGTTTAGAATGGTATTGAATGAGCGCGGACATGAATCCCATTGAACATGCCTGAGAGGAATTAGGAAGACAAGAGCTAAGACAAGCACTTGTAAAACAATGGCAAAACATGAACCAAAATGTAATTGCAAATTTAATTCGAAGTATACCTCATCGCATTAGGGCTCTTGTTAATGCTCGTGGAGGCCATACTTGTTATTAACATGAAAAAAAGGATTTATTTGTGTGCTCTACTTTGTGTTATGATTTCTCGTTTGTGTTTTCATTTTGTTGTATTTCTAGTTTTGCTTTATTTTTATACATTATTAAAATCTTTCCTTCGACATTTTTGGTTTATTAATTAAATTAATCAATTAAATGATAAAATTTAGATTTCTTGAAATAAAGAAAAAGCTAGTACCAGTTTAATTAGTGCGCCACTTTTTTTGTAACTGCGCGTATATGATTTTCGAAGGTTTATTGCCTTGTTATTTACAAAGATAATACATATAGGTACAAATAATAAGTTCTACGCTTAGCCAAATCCCGTCAAGCCATTGACGAACCCACCCTTACGACGATCTACCTGGGCAAACGCAATTATAAATAGTTTTCGACCTGTAAGCGTAATTAAGTAAACCGTATCATCACAACCTTAACATCACAAAATTTCTGGTCGCACTATTAAACAAAAATAAAAAATTTAGCAAGAAAAATGCATTAATTGTCGGGGGAAGCGTTTTGTATGTACTGCCTCAACTTACAGTTTCGGGATTAACAGGCCATTTTAGTCCCTTGGCGCATAAATAATCATAATTATTTGCAAGAAAACGAGAGTATTCAGCAATGTTTATTAATACAATTAGTAGATCTGCAACTTTAACGTCTTGTATTGGTTTAAACTGATTTACTAAATGTAAAACAAAGTATTGATACTTGTTCGTTTTAAATATTAAACAATAGATTAAAACGCGCCTGTAAAATGCAGATAATTAAAAACTAGTTTCACCCTTACCATGGACCCGTCAGGTTTCTCTATTTTTATTAAAAATAATCATCTAAAAGTAAATTTAAAATGTAATATCGAACTGGTCAATGATCATGGACGACATACTCATTATTAACATGAAAAAAAGAATTTATTTGGGGTAAATTGTTATTCTGCTTTGTTTTATGATTTTTCGGATTTGTTTTTATTTTGTTGTATTTCTAGTTTTTCTTTATTTTTATACGTTATTAATTGATTTATTAATTAAATTAGTCAATTAAATGAAAAAATTTGGTTTTTTTGAAATAATGACAGAGTATCAGTGTAATTAGTGCGCCACCTTTTTTGTAACTGTGTGTATTTAGTTTTTGACAAATGCCATAATAAACTGAAATTTTAGTAAGTATTAGTTTATCATAGCAACTTGATAATTCATGGTACATTGGTGATTTTTTTCAAAACTTTTTTAAAGTACGTTATTATAGTGTTTTTCCAAAATTATTCTGAGAAAACAAGGTCTAATTTATTCTAAATAAATTATAGATTCTTTGCCGAAAATGGCGCAGTTTATGAATGTAAACACAAAAGTGTTAATAATAGGAGAAGAGGTTTGTAAAATGTACTTAGAAGTGTTATGAAACAAGTTGGTACTTGTTGTCGTATTCACAGTGGGGTTGAAACTTTTTGTAGCAACCTAAATGAAGTTGTTCATCAGAGACCCGAAAACATTCTGAAGGATTTGTTTTTGGTACAACACACACTAATTCTCTATTTTTACACCTAAAGGATATACTCACACCATTCACATTGCCCCACTCAAGTATTTTATCGAGACAGGAACACAATAATGGATTACTGTTTACCTGCAAAACTTTTAAAGAGTGCTGAATTTGTTGTAACAATTTTTCTGACACAAATGTGATGTTATTTTGCTTAAAATCTAAAGTTCGTAAATTGGGAGACCATCTAAAATCCATATCGATGGACTTAATTAGATTTTTCTGAAGATAAAGTGCTCTTAAACTTTGCAACCCTTGAAATGCCTTTTTATGAATACGATTTATTTTATTTGACACCAAGTCAATCTCTGTTATACTTGGCAAGGTAATAAACGCCGCCCTTGGTAAATAGGTAATTTGATTATGACCTAAAAGTAAATATTCCAATTTTGGTAACTTATAAAAACATTCTTGTTGTATGTACTGTAATTTGTTACTTTCAATACTAATTATGGTTAGTTCTGGAAGATTATTAAAAGTATTCTGTAGAAGCATAGTTAAATTATTGTTTCCCAAATCTATTGCTTCTAGCGATGGTAAATTGTAAAAAGCATTATTTTCAATCCATTCTATTTCGTTTCCTTCAAGAGTTATCTCTGTTACTGCTGGTAAGTTTAAAAATGCTTCTTCTTTTATGGTTTCTATTTTGTTTGCTTTTATGATTATTCCAAACGACTCTGATATATTAAAGAATGCGCCTCTGTTTAAACTAGATATATCAAGGTTACTTATTTTTATCTTTATCAGTTTTCCTACTTCATAATTTAAATTACTTGTCGTAATACATCGTTTTAGTGTTTGAACTCCTTTGTGATGCAATTGTTCAACAAAAACTTGAACGCTGGAAAAGGTTTTCACTTTACACTTTATGGAAAATACATATGCAGGAATAAGAATTATAAAAATAAATTTTAGCAAATGCATTGTTAGCCTTTGGAATTACAGCATTCAATTTAACCACACTCACTAATTTTCATTGTATATATCGTATAAAATAGAAAATCCATAAATGCACTTGTAACCGTTCAGATTCACTAAACAAATCAATTTCGTTTAAGAAGGTACCATTTGGTATAATGAAAGTACTTTAATCTTGAACTAAGTAATAAAAATCACTTTTATGCACGGAGACAAATAATTTCAACAAAGTTGATAACCTTTGGTACTTTTAAAATGAGATATCTGCTATAAAAATGTTAAGTATTTACTAAATTAATATATAAAGTAAATATACCCCCTTAATCCTAAAATTACAAACTTATTAATAAATTTAAATAGCACAACTAAGAACAAGTTCTCAGTTAAATTTTAAAATTACTTTTAAATGATTATTTTTAATAAAAATAGAGAAACCTGACGGGTCCATGGTAAGGGCAAAACTAGTTTTTATCTATCTTCATTTTACAAACGAACAAGAATGGATTTTTACTTGAAGTTTTACATTTAGTAAACCAGTTTAAACCAATACAAGGCAATAAAGTTGCCTATCTACTAATTATAATTATACTAATAAACATTGCTGAATACTCTCGCTTTCTTGCAAATAATAATGATTACTTATGCGCCAAGGAAGTAAAGTGGCCTGTTAATCACGAAATTGTAAGTTGAGGGACTACATAAAAAACTTTTCCCCCGACAATTAATGCATTTTTCTTGCTAAATTTTTTAATTTTTATTTAATAGTGAAACCAAGAATTTTGCGCTGTTAAGGTTGTAATGATACGGTTTATTTAATTGCGCTTACAGGTCGAAAACTATTTATATTTGCGTTTGTCCAGGTAGATCGTCGTGCGGGTGGATTCATCATTGGCTTGACGGGATTTGGCTAAGCGTAGAACTTATTACTTGTACCTATATGAATTATGTTTGTAAATAACAAGGCAATAAACCTTCGAAAATCATATACGCTCAGTTACAAAAAAAGTGACGCACTAATTAAACTTGCACTAGCTTTTTCTTTATTTCAAGGAATCTAAATTTTGTCATTTAATTGATTAAGTTATCTAATAAACCAAAAATGTTGTCGAAGGAAAGATTTTAATAACGCATAAAAATAAAGCAAAACTAGAAATACAACAAAATGAAAACAAAAACGAGAAATCATAACACAAAGTAGAGCAACAATTTACCACAAATAAATCGTTTTTTTTTCATGTTAATAACGAGTATTAACGAGAGCCCTAATGCGTCGAGGCATACTTCGAATTAAATTTGCAATTACGTGTTGGTCCATGTTTTCCCATTCTTCTACAAGTGCCCGTTCTAGCTCTTGTAGCGTCTCTGGGACTACAGGACGGGCTTTTACACGTCTTTCTAATTCTTCCCAGGCATATTCAATGAGATTCATGTCCGCACTAATTCTAAACACTCAATTCCCACTTCTTCAATATACCGACTGACACACCTTGTCTTATGTGGTCTTGCGTTATCTTGCATAAACAAGAACTTTGATCCAATAAAAGGTGCAAAAAGAAACTACAATCCTGAAGTATGTCCCTATGTAACCCTTCGCGTTTAAAGACCGTTCTTGAAGAATGAACGCCTCCGTTTTGGCCTCTAACGAAATTTCAGCCCAAACAATCACAGAGTCTCCCCAAAACTTTTCTTGTTCAACGACAGTGGCTGGAGTAAATCTTTCCCCTCGCCTTCTACATACTCTATGAGGTCCATCTGATGATCGCAAACAAAATCAGGGTTCATCGGAGAAGAGGATGCGTTTCTAATCGTTTTCTCCCCATTCCTGGTGAATTGCGCCAAACTCTGACTCTAGTTTGTTTGTACTGTCTTGTGAGTCGTAGTACTCAATTGGGCATTCTTACATTCAAACCATACGCCCTTAATCTTAGTCTCACTGTCTGAGCACAGATAGTTGTATCACGAACAGCTCTAAGCCTTCGAGCTAGTTCTACAGCTGTTTGGTGACGATTTCGGAGACTTTGGAATATTAAAAATCGATCGTCTCTGGCAGGTGTTGCTCTAAAGCGACCTGAACCGTCCTGTCTATCGTACCTTTGAGTCACACGGTAACGATGAACTCCCCTACGAACTGTTGTTTCAATTTTTCCATTAGCCCGAGCAACATATCGAACATACCGGCCATAATCCTATAAGACCACAGCTCTTGTCAGTTATTTGCATTATCAGTAACTTCACTAACTTTAATTCACTTCGAACGACCAATTAAAAGCACCTTTTACAAAAAGTTTCAATAAAAATGGGTTCCCAGTATATAAGAAATTTGATTAAAACTGAAGAAGAATGCTGAAGTTGAAATAAAACCTTTTCAGGTTATTATTTTTAATACTTATGACAAAAGAAAAGTGACAGAATATGTCACAGCCATCTCAATGCGATTTACATTAATCCTAAACTGTATTCAAAAAGAATAGCTGAAAAAGGTGGTAAAATTGAACTGCGCCACTTTTGCTGTAACTGAGTATATTATTCTACTAATTAATAACGAGATTATTTACAAAGCTAATTCTAAAACAAATGAATATGTACAAAATAATAATAATATTAATACAAAACAATTAGGCAGAAACTATTTACAATAAACGAGGACGTTTTTCGTCAAATACAGAATTCAATTCTGCACTGCTAACTGCAATAAAGATATTTAATTTCACAATACGGCAGATATTAAACATACCATAAACAAATTTGATAATTATATAGTTATTATCTTTAATATTGTTTAGTGCATCTCGTACTGAGGTGTAATCCCACCGATAATTGGTTCTGCGTGTTATGAACGAGGCTTGAATGCTTTTTAAAGGTGTACAGTTATCTGGGTGCAGCTAATATGTCATATATTAATTAGCACGTGAACGATTGAAACGGCATATGAATTATGTTATCCTGTTACCAAGATTCTTGTGACCTAGGTGCAACAGTAATATAAGTTATCGCTGCATGGACAACGAAACTTACGTTGCTTGCAAACGATTTGGGTCCCCGCAACACTAACGACCCGGCGACCAATGTGCTCTGGCACTCTGGTTATTTGAGACATAGGTAACGCAGTAGCCAGAAGGTTATGGACGCTTTCGACGAGAGCGTTCTGTTGCCCTAGCAACGGAGCGTTATCGACGGAGGCGGCGGGTTTTACAAGATTCAAAATATAAACCACGTCTTCAACCAAAGCTGTACAATCAAATTCAAAAGTGGATAAATTATCAACACCACACTACGAGAGCGTAGTTAATGTCTTCGTTCCAAAAGTAGAAATCGAAGTGATTTTAGTCCTCTAAAGTGGATTTATTTATAGTCATTCTTGGTGACTGTTTCTTCGTTCTGCTAATGCAGATCTAGTTTCCTTTCTTTGGTTAGCTTCGCGATAATATACATTAATTCAAATTATTGCGTTATATTGTGCAACCTTTTGCAATAAGTTGTGTAATCTTCTTTCATATGTAAAAATACATTATTTTATATACTGAAATACAAGATTTGTAGTTTGTCTAATTATTAATTAGATGAGCTACTGCATATATGAATATTTATGATAACTAGCTATATAATTAATTAATTTAATTATTGAAATTTCGTACACTCCTCGAATCTAATCGTTCTTCAATTGTCTTTTCAATTTAATTTTAATTGACATGAAAACGCGCAAAACTATCAGTTTTTTGATCGGGTTCTTTATGTCATACCGGCTGTTAGGCGAAGAGCTAACCTCATCTGCATCCAATTATTTTATTTTTTTTAAAATGTTATACAACATTTTTAACAATTCTAAACGCAATTCAAAAATATTTGTGTAATACGTTTTCTATGTACTTAATTTGAAATTTTTACGTATTTTTAAAAATTGACTGGTCTATTATAGAATTAATTTGTTAATGTTTTGTTTACAAATAAACTGTTGAACTCTAAAATAGACCAAGAAATGGTTTCTTACATTTAGAGTTATAGAAAATAAATAAACTAAAATCAATAATTCTAAGTATGTTGTATTCGAATGGCATACTTAGAGAGTAACAAGAATGCCTTTTGTTTTCCAAGATTATGAAAACCTCATGGTAATTTAGCAATAACGCCCCAATTATGGCAAACTATGTTTTAAATACATTTAGTGCTAAATTTGACAAATTTGATATACATTATACAGCCAGGAACTAATTCAACAGTTAATTTAATTTAATTTAATCAAATTATAATCAACCATAAATAATTAAATTGCCATATGTCTAATATGTAGCCATTCAGGCTTTTTGTCTTACCATTAATAAATTATGCTACAATATTAAAATATTAAAAAGAAAGTATTAGCTGAAGAAATATAATCTACAATTATATTGGCAAAAAATTAGGCAAGCCCTATATTTGAATATAAAACTTTAATCTTCAAATCACTCCATCCCTTACCCCTGATTTTTCCACCTGTTATGTAAATATTGTAAATAAACTGCTTGAGAGTAGAAATTTTAAATTCCCTCAATTCGTTTAGAAATTGTATTCACATTTACTTAAAAACAATTTAGAATAGAATATGTAGCAGCTTGATGAGTTGCCTAATTGAGTGTTATAAATTTATTAAGGGTAACATCTCTTCTTAATGTTACCAATTTGAACAGTTTATTACCGAGAACCTAATATACGTTATGGTCAGTTATGATGATTGACAATTGGCATAATGCAATGTTAAAAAATACTCTGGTACAAATAATAACTCATATATTAAAATGTAATGCGAATTAAAGCTGGCCTCGGATTAGTTGTAGCGATTAACATGTTTAGCTCTACATCCAAAAAACCCGGGTTCAAACCTAATCGAGGTGGGTAAATTTTTTAGCGCCAATGCGTTGTTTGTCACGTCAAAAATTCCTACTGATGGTGGAACTCCTCCAGATTCGGAAAAATTCTAGTAGCCATGGTGGCAAGAGCGCCAAAGCAATTTTCGCTTCCCGAATTCTCAGCCATAAAACAACACGAAATACAAATCATACATATACACTAAATGCAATTAAGCTAATTTTTCTCTAGATTTATTTTATTTTGGTGTATAAAATATTCAACTCGCCCCTAATAAAGAAATTTTGCTTCACATAGCATACTGAGAAGACATTAAATGAACTGTTCTGAACGGTTGCAAACTAGGTCAAGATCGCAATGATAACAATCAACCTTCGCTGAGAGATCAAGGCACCAGGGAGAAGATATCAATACAAATAGTTTTGTTATAAATTTGTACCATAAAGAATTAAAGTATTAGCTACAATACCATGTGACAGGCTAAATTTCCAATAACACATGTGGCAGAAATCACGAGCGTTTAACCATGGCCGGCAAAGCTACAGTAGAGCGAGATGTGGTTCGTCGATACTTACGAGGCTAAACACTGTAGAATTAAGACAAAATCGGTAAAAGGTGGGCGCCACTGTTTTCAAATCAAAACTGCAATCAGACGATGTTTGCGAAACACCCTATATATCACGATGTTAGTGACCTACCTTAAAAGTGGAGACAGACACTCTAATGGTACTGCAGATACTGATTTAAGACTGAAAAAGAAATGTACTAATGCTAAAGATGCTCACTTATTTATGATCGCCTTGTATATAAAAATCAATAAAAAATGTTAACGGAAGCTTTAAATATTATTTACGTTACTTACAAAAATTTACGAGGTAATGTGTCTTAAATGAAATAGCTAAGAACAGGTTTTTAGAACTGACCACCCTGTATATTATTTAATTAACTAACTGAATTTTAGATTTTTAGGAAATATTATATTTACTTAGAAATAAATGCTTTATGACTTTCGTTCCTGAAAATTATTAAATTGCTATCTAACTTATTGTACGCGCACTGTATAACTACAATCGCAAATAAGGTTTTATGTTGTTGAAATAAGAACCAAAATTGAGCACAAGAACACCGTTATATAATATCAGTTTGCACGAAAACACTCGTATATACACAAATTCAGCAATTATTTAAAAAATTAAATAGGACTTACAGTCTAAGAACAAAGAACATTGGCTAACGAAATCTAGGCTCGCAACGGTTTATTTACAAAATCCAGCTTATTATTTCAACTGTAAGAGATTGATTAACAGTGACAAATAGTAAATAAACTATAGATTTCGCTAAAAGGAAATGCATAAGCAACATATAATCAAAATGGCTACACAGGTTGTTGAGACAATGGTAATTATAGAACTAACAAATTAAAGTACAATAGTAAATTTGATATAAACAGTTATTCTTAATGATTTAAAATGACAAACGTAAAATGTTTCACTTCGATTCAGCGTTACTACAGGTATTTTAAGTCCGTAATTCATTTATTTCGTCGATATTTGTATATAACGGACGGCAACGTCCTTTATCTAGCTTTACTTTACTTTAAACAAACAAAACTGGGCCAGTCGATGATGGCATGAAGGCCGGTAGATGCATGCAGGCGTAAGGTAGCCCATCTTTGCCAGGTAAGCAAGGAAAAACAAAATAAAATATATGACACTTATAGGTGGAAGAACGCTCTGGACTCGGGAAGCGCTTCTAGTTCTTAATTTTTAGGATAGATAACCTCCTTGGGTACGATGATGCATAACACAAGTTGGCCGTTTTTATATTAAATGGTTTATCCCAAAATAACTTGGATTTACTGCCTAAAGGTCTGAAGCCAGGCAGGTACCTTACAACTTTAATAAAGGCACATATTACTTTCCTAAAAATAAAGAAGACAAACCCGAACAAGCACTGAATACTTTTACACCACCTAACGCAAGCGTGTCTGTGTGATCAGATTTTTCTCACAGGATCCGTTTGTACTCCGCTCGATTAGGTCATATTATTGCCGTCTGAAAGGCGCTAAGAAAAATATCTTTATGCTTGTTGAATTGTAACCCAGATAATTATTTCTTAAGCTTTAAATGGTATCATGCCCGTTAATTTCTTGTGTGCATAACTTTATACTTTGTAACACACAGCTTTAACCTTGTTCGTTATTGA